>JABUQX010121548.1:15000-18951 GCA_015478945.1 Trachelipus rathkii | reverse complement strand
TATATATATATATATATATATATATATATATATATATATTATTATTATTATATATATATATATATATATATATATATATATATATATATATATATATATATTTATTATGCATATATATATATATATATATATATATATATATATATATATATATATATATATATATATATATATATATATATATATATATATATATATATATATATATATATATATATATATATATATATATATATATATACATATATATTGGCATTTCAATGACCAAATCACAGTAAATAATGAATATTATCGCAATGAGTAACCAACCATTCACAGTCACAGAAAAGAAGGGATTCATAGAACTTATTGCTTCTTCATCCAAAATATCTTATTCTTGGTAGAAAATATTTTGTAGAGAAGATGTTGCCAACATCATACAGAAAATTTTGATCAGAAGTATTCTAGAAGTTATCTAAGGCTAATCAGATATCATTTACTACAGATATATAGAAATCTAAATAATTCAAGCGAATCATTTATTTAACTGCACTATGGCTTACTAGCGAGTTTAAAAAAATGGACTGTGTATTTACTCCATTGCAAGTATTTCCCAGGTTCTCTCCTTCTGGAATTAAAATCACTATGAGTTTTGAAATTATGAGGAATAATTGGGAAATCCCTCCTAACAAAATCCATTTGATCTTTCGAGATGGAGCATATAACATGAAACTTGGAACTGATTTAGCAGGATACCCAAGTTTTTTTGTTTTATTAATAAAATTCAATTTGTTATGAAAGATGCCTTATTTTCTCAAAGAGCAGTATGATTTAATAAAGATATGTAGGAATATTTGTACAGATTTCAATCATTCCAGTTTTTAAGCTGTAATGAACTTAAAATACAAAGCGACTTGGATCCACATCTTGCAAGCCCACTTATGCCAATTCAAGATGTTAATACAAGGTGGAATAGCATATATTTGATTCCAGAAAGAATTGTATGTCTGAAAAGACCTCTGCAAGTTTATATTATAGAACAATCAACCATTTAAGCTTTGACTGCTATTAAATTTAAAATACATTATAAAATTCGAAGAGTTTTGCTACCATTTCTCATGGTTACGGAAACTATAGGGCAAAATCAATTATATTTTCAATTATTCTCCATATTTGAGCTCTCCGGCATATCTCTCAAACTCTTGGGATGACAGCAGAGTTCAGACCCTAAAAGAAGAGCTGAAGAAGGCATTAGAATTTAGATTTATGAATAAAAAGGAAGAGAAAGGATCAATAGACATATATCAAAGCAAGATAATTGTTTTAAGTACTTTAGTAGACCCAAGATACAAACTGACTTTAATTTCTAATGAAATAAGAGAATTGACTAGAAAATGAATTCTTGAAGAAAAATGCAAATAATTGAAGGTAGAAAGTGATAATAGTACTAGCAGTACAGAAGAAGGTTCAGGCGATGAGTCATCCTTCCATTTTCAGAAACTAGCATTATCTACAATAAGCTTAGATTTGCCAAGTACCTCAAAATCATCAAGAACATTAAGAAAAGAAATTACTGCAAAGTTACTTAGCTTTTATAAGTTTGAAGAAAGTGAAAGTGACAGCGAGTCAGTTAGTGTAATAAGGAAAAAAAGAAAATTCAGTGGCTCTAAAAAAGATGAAATTCTCAAATAAATTGAAATTTTTTTTACCAAAGAAATCAATTTCTAATCTGGAAAAAGAAGAATTACTGAATTGGTGGAAAGTGACCAAAGCTAAATTCCTAAATATAGCAGTACTAGCCCAAAAATTACTCTCTTTCCAGTCTCCCATATATTCAGAGAAATTGTTTTCATTTTCAGAAACAGGAAATATATTTGAGGAAAAACGTTTAAAAATATCGCCCAATACTGGTGAAAAGTTTTTCTTTTACTTAAAAGATGGGCTATGGGTTATATAAAATAAATCTCTTCCAGTAAATTTTTCTCATAAGTAAATTAGTAATTCAAAAAAATTCGAATTTCGGTACACCTCTAATATATATATATATATATATATATATTATTATTATTATTATTATTATTATATTATTATTATTATTATATATTATTATTATTATTATTATATATTATATATATTATTATTATTATTATTATTATATTATATTATTAATATTAGTTATATATATATATTATTATTATTATTATTAAATATGTTATTATTATTATTATTATTATTATATTATTATTATTATTATTATTATTATTATTATTATTATTATTATTATTATTATTATATATTATTATTATTATATATTATTATTATTATTATTATATATTATTATTATTATATTATTATTATATTATTAGATATTATTATTACATATATTATTATTATTATATTATTATTATTATATTAAATTATTATTATTATATTATTATTATTATTATTATTAATATTATTATTATTATTATTACATTATATATATATATTATATATATATATATATATATATATATATATATATATATATATATATATATATATATATATATATATATATATATATATAGACAGATTAAAAACAAAACGTTGACATAAAAAATTTTCTGGGGCCATGGCCCAGTTGGCCCATTGGGTAATCCGACCCTGCTCCTACCCACCTTATGGTATGCATTTGATCTAAAATAAATGACAATGTAGGACATTAACTTTGCATTTGCAGATACTTCTTATTAATTTGTATTGCAGTTTCATTATCAATACTGTAGTTTCTACCTAATGATGATGCAGTTGGTGCTGAAGTAATGCTAATTACTCCTGTGAACAAGGTCTTTGGTTGCTGAAGACAATGGTCTTCCACGCTTCTTCTCAGGCATTGCAAGAATCCCTTCTTTCTCGATTAACATGTTAGCTGTTCTTACCATTCTTTCTGATACCTTGAATTCACTCATTACTTTCTGAATACTCCAACTCTTTGGGTGTAAGGTCATGATTTGTATCTTCTCTGCTCTGGTAGAGCATTTTTCCATCTTAGTTTTTATTCCTTCTAATATTATATCAATCATTACAGTTTTGACATTTACTCTCTTTAGAACTCGGACCTTGTTGTGGTATATCTTCAGGTTCTAAGCCACCAGCTATTGCAAGTTCTTTTGCTATAGATGTAGAATTTTTTTCAAGGTGTAGCATTCTTAACCAGTGCAATACTTCTGTATTATTATTATTATTATTATTATTATTATTATTATTATTATTATTATTATTATTATTATTATTATTATTATTATTATTATTATTATTATTATTATTATTATTATTATTATCATTATTATTATTATTATTATTATTATTATTATTATTATTATTATTATTATTATTATTATTATTATTATTATTATTATTATTATTATTATTATTATTATTATTATTATTATTATTATTATTATTATTATTATTATTATTATTATTATTATTATTATTATTATTTATTATTATTATTATTATTATTATTATTATTATTATTATTATTATTATTATTATTATTATTATTATTATTATTATTATTATTATTATTATTATTATTATTATTATTATTATTATTATTATTATTATTATTATTATTATTATTATTATTATTATTATTATATTATTATTATTATTATTATTATCATTATTATTATTATTATTATTATTATCTGAAACTTTTAAAAAGGTGTATATAATTTAGTTTTCTTATCTTTTATTACTGTTGGTGTCTTATGTAAATGTGCATTTCGATTCTCATTTTTAAATGTATTTACTCATGTATTGCTTCAGTCATTGTTAATTTTTTTTTCAGTGCAATAGTCAGTTCTATTTGTTTTCATTACACATGATGTGTGAACATGTTTGTGTAGCCTATGTACTTTTATTTGTCTTTTAATTGTACAGGTGTGTTTTTTGTTTCTTTATTGTTTTGATCTTTGCCATTTT
>JABUQX010121548.1:0-10000 GCA_015478945.1 Trachelipus rathkii | reverse complement strand
AAAAAATGTTGACAAATGTAAGAGCTTCCCATAGGAGATATGAAGAACATCTCAGAGTCAAAACACAACAAAAATGAAGAAGAGAATAAAAAGGTTGAAACAAGAAAATTACCAATACAGATCAATAAACTTGAAGAGCAGAGAAAGATGTTAAAATTGAAAGTTTTGACAGAAGAAGACGCTATAAAATCAAATATTCAAATGCTTGAGAAGAAAAAGTTAACCTAAATCTCCCCATTTAGAACTTTTGTGATCACAGTCGACGTTACTCACCTAAGCTATTAATGTAAGCTTTTAATTTATTTTCTTTTTGTGTAAATAAAACAATTTACTTTTGAAAATAATAAAAAGAGAGTGCGTTGGACGGCTTTTGGGAAGGTATAGGCCAATTATTAAAAAAAACAAAAAAAAAAACATTTTTTTAAAATCATTCATGATGATGAACAATTTCTAAAGCAAATTTTCAATAATTTAATGTATGAACTAAGTAAATAGGCTGCAATAATGAATAAAAGATATTTTATACGACAAAAATAACGAACACGCTGGTCAGGGAAAATTTGCGAATTTGGTCAGGGATACTCAGGGAAAGTCAGGGAATTCAAATTCAAAATTTCAGTGTGAACCATGACCTATAATAAGAGGGTTATTTGGTTTTGTGTGGCGAATCTGCATAGAGTTTGAGAGGATTGGTAGAGAGATTTGATAGGGTGTGTAAAAGGAGGGATCTGAAAGTAAATATAGATAAGAGTAAGGTTATGGTTGTGAGTGAGGACAGTCCTCGGTGCGAAGTTATGTTAGATGGTGAGCAGCTAGAAAAAGTGTCTGTTTAAATATTTAGGATATATATTGGATGACGGATGATGCAGACTGTTGTAGGAAAATTGTGAATGGCAGGAAGGTGGTTGGTGCAATTAAATCCTTGGTGGAAGTAAAGGGACTGGGTCTTGAGTGCGCTAAAGTCTTACATGAAGGTATGTTGTTACCTTTGCTAATGTATAGTAGTGAGACTATGGTCTGGAATAAGAGGTATAGCTCTAAAGTACAATGTGTTCAGATGGACAATCTTAGGGAAGTGTTAGGTGTGAAAAGAATTGATAAAATGAGGAATCAACGTATTAGAGTTGCGTGGTATGAAGAAAAGGGTAAATGAGAGAATAAATGAAAGCACGTTGAGATGGTTTGGTCATGTGTAAAGGATGGATGATAGTCGGTTGGTTAAACGAATGTATAGGGGTGAGTGTGCTGGGAATCGACTGGCTGGGAGACCAAAGAAAAAGTGGATTGAGTTAGTAAAGGAATGCCTGAGTAGAGAAATTGAGTTTGGCAGAGGAGAGAAGAAAGGTGCAAAAAGGGGTTTTGTGAGGGGGTATGGTTGTAGCCCACCAGATCCAAAGGATGAACCCCACATTGACGAGATACCACAGTGAGGGTCCGTCGTGGTCCCGGGAAGCTCTAGGGTGGATTTTCTGACTGCGACGAGTTCTCACTAAAAGGTATAAAGGGGGGTGGTAAGGCTGGGCTTTCTTTTCGACTTGCTTCATATTCTTCTACTACTTTTCTGTTTCCGGTGCATGTTACGCACCTTGGGTGGGAGAAGATGAGATATATATAATATATATATATATATATATATATATATATATATATATATATATATATATATATATATATATATATATATATATATATATATATATATATATTTTTTATATATAACACAAATATATATATTTATATTATATATATATATATATATATATATATATTAGAAGATATATATATATATATATATATATATATATATATATATATATATATATATATATATGCAGGTTTTCATAAAGTACTTGTACTTGATACCATGTACTTGTACTTGTACAAATTCTAGAGTACTTGTACTTGTACTTGAGCAATTCTAGAGTACTTTTACTTGTACTTGACAAAATGTACTTGAACCCAAGCCTGATATATATATATATATATATATATATATATATATATATACACTTTATTTATCTATTTATTTATTTTTTAACATTTTTATATATTATATATAAAGGCATATATGGAGAGAGAGAGAGAGAGAGAGAGAGAGAGAGGTTTAGAGAGTTAGAGAGTTAAAGAGTTAGAGAGTTAGAGAGCTAGAGAGTTAGTTAGTTAGTTAGTTAGTTGGTTAGTTAGTTAGTTAGTTAGTTAGTTAGTTAGTTAGTTAATCAGTTAATTAGTTGGTTAGTTAGCTAGTTAGTTAATTAGTTAGTTGGTTATTTATTTATTTAGTTAGTTAGTTAGTTAGTTAGTTAGTTAGTTAGTTACTTAGTTAGTTAGTTGTATTTTTAGTTAGTTTAGTTAGTTAGTTAGTTGGTTAGTTAGTTAGTTAGTTAGTTAGTTAGTTAGTTAGTTGTTTGTTAGTTAGTTAGTTAGTTAGTTAGTTAGTTAGTTAGTTAGTTAGTTAGTTAGTTTAGTTAAGTTAGTTAGTTTAGTTGTTTAAGCTGAATAGTTAGTTAGTTAGTTAAGGTTAGTTATTAGATAGTTAGTTAGTTAGTTAGTTAGTTAGTTAGTTAGTTAGTTAGTTAGTTAGTTAGTTTGTTAGTTAGTTAGTTAGTTAGTTAGTTAGTTAGTTAGTTAGTAAGTTAGTTAGTTAGTTAGTTAGTTAGTTAGTTAGTAATGGTGGTGTAGCGAAGAGTATGATTGATTATGTATTAGTGAAGGAGATGCTGAAGTATGTGATTAATGTGAAAGCAGTGAGGGGTTTAGGGATGGGAATATCGGGCCACCATGTGGTTCTCTGTAAGATTAAGTTAGTAGGGGTATGGATGGAGAGGAAAGAAGAAAGAAAGGAAGTTGGTAGAATTAGGAGTGAAAGGTTGAGTGAACAGGATTATAAGGAGGAGTATATGAATGCACTTGTAAATAAGTCAGCTGAATGGGAACAAAGTGATACTGAGCAGATCTGGACGCAAATGATGGAAGCGGTAGTGAGTTGTGCAAGAGAAGTGTGTGGTTGTGCTAAGGTAGGTAAGAGGAATGCTAATAGTGAATGGTGGAATGATAATGTGAGACAACTGGTGAAAAGCAAGATTGATGCATGGTTAAACGTTCTGAAAGCTAATGATGAGGCATCGAAAGAAAGATGCATGGAGGTATATATATAAGGAGGCAAAGAAGAAGACTAAAAAGTGTATATGTGAGAGTAGAAGAAAGGTGAATGAGGAGTGAGTTTGGTAGGAAAATGAATGTGGACATACAAGGGAATAAGAAGTTGTTTTGGAAGGAAGTGCAAAGGACCAAAAGAGAGACTACAGGAAGTTTTCAGAGAATAAAGAATAGGGATGGTACCTTTGTGACTGATGAGATAGATGTGAAGAATGTGTGGAGGGAGCATCTTGAGAATTTGCATAATGTGGGTAGTGATGAAGAAGTGATAGTGAATGTGTGCGGATTTGAGGGTGCGAGAAGAGGTAGGTATTTCGGAGAGGATGAAATCAGTAAGGAGGAGGTAAGAGTTAGAGTGAATAAGTTGAAGAAAGGTAAATCAGCTGGAATAGATGGAGTTACTGGTGAAATGATCAAGAATGGAATCGAGATTGTGATTGAGCGGATGTTGAAGTTGTGTAACAAGGCGTACATGGAGGGTATGGTTCCAGAGAAGTGCAGGAATTACAAGGGGATCAGTTTGTTGGGCGTTGTGGGGAAGGTATATGCTAGTATTTTTGTTGAAAGAGTACGTCGAGTGACTGAGAGTCTGATCGATGAAGAACAAGGTGCATTTAGGAGTGGTAGGGGCTGTGTAGATCAAATTTTCACAGTGAAGCAAATGTGTGAGAAAATGAAAGAGAAAAAGTAGAATTTGTTTCTGGTCTTTATGGATTTGCAACAGGCGGATGATATATACCTAACTATGACTATGACTATTACTGACTATGAAGAATCAAGAGTTTCAGAAGGCCCCATATCACCTCAAAAGGGCCACACTGATCCTCTTATAACAAACTCATCAGTTATTGACAGCAAAATGGTGAGAAATTGTGGAAAATATTTTAAGGAAGAAATAGATTATGACTATGAAGAATCAAGAGTTTCAGAAGGCTCCCTATCACCACAAAAGTGCCACACTGATCCTCCTAAAACAAACTCATCAGTAAATGAAAACGATACTATGACAAATTCTAGAAAATCAGAAGATTCAAAAAAAAAAAATAACAGTTCAAGACATACAAAATTGTAAATTCAAAAGTAGAAAAACTATTGTCCATACTGTTTAAAACTACAGGTAAAACTTCCGAGACATATGATAAGGACACATGCAAAAGAAAAAAAAGTTCAGGAATTTATGTTTTATCCCAAAAAATCTAAGGAACGATCAGTTATTTTAAAAGAATTGAGAAAATTGGGCAATTTTAAACATAACTCCTTTGTGATAAATAGTAAAGAAGGAGAAATTTTGCCAACAGTCAGACATAACGATGAAAAGAAAGCTAAAACTTATGTACCATGTAGAAATTGTCTGGGGTTTTATTCTAAATCAATTTTATACAGACATAATTCCCAGTGTAAATCAATTCATAAACCAAATTTGCAAAAGCAATAGGATTGTTAGTCATGGAATGAATCTTTTGCTGAATGCCAAGAGTTGCTCTAAATCTTTCAAAGACAATGTTGTTGGTCCGATGAATACAGATGATATCAATCTTGTTGTAAGAAATGATTTATTGATATTGAAACTGGGAGCGAGCATGTACATGAAGAACCCAGAATCATGGAAGTATCGTTATGCTAGAAACGCAATGAGGGAAATGGCAAATTGTTAATTAGTCTTAGAAAAATCGATACCTCCGTTCCAACGCTAAGAGATTCAATACATCCAAAAAAATTTCAAAATGTCGTGCTAGCAACAAAAGAGGTTGCAGGGTTTGATGGTACAAGCACCTTTAAACATGGTTCGTTAGTGTTGAAAATTGGGATTAATATAAAAAAATGTGCGGAGATATTGTCAGGTTTGTCATTAGATGAAGGCAATGAAGAGCTCTCTACAGCATGTGAGAATTTTATAAAACGTCATGACCGAGAATTTGCCAACAATATATCATCTCTTGCATTGAGAGATTTAAATCAAAAGAAATTTAACAAGCCAAAATATTTACCCTTGATTGAAGACTTTCAGAAATTAAATAGATTTCTCCGTGAAGAAACTAAAAATAAATTTGACAAGTTAAACAATTTCCAAAATAATTTGAAATTAGCAGACATTCATAAAACTGAAATACAAACACTTTGGATGAACTTGATGCAGTTAACACTTGCATCAATAATACTGTTTAATCGCAGAAGAAGCGGTGAGGCTGAAAGAATAATGATTTCACACTACGAAAAAGGATTAGAAAACATTTCAAGTTGCCCTGATCTTCAAAAGACATTAAACACTTCAGAGCAAATACTATCCAAAAATTTCAAAAAGAATTGAAATACCAGGAAAGAGAGAGTGTAAAGTTCCAGTTATTTTGTCTAATTTTCATGTGTCTTGTATTAATATGATTTCAACTCTTAGGGATTTTATTGGTGTACATCCCAATAATGAATTTTTATTCCCACGCCCGAAGGGAAATTCTTTAAATCCGATATCGGGCCCAAAAGCACTCAGGGATATTGTGGAAAAAGCAAAGTTGAAGAAACCTGAAACTATGCTTTCGACAAACTTGCGAAAACACATCGCAACAATGAGCCAAGTTTTGAATCTGTCTCAAGCCGAGCTTGAAGAACTTTGCAAACTCATGGGACACGACATACGAATACACACTGATTATTATCGTTTGCCAGATGATGCAGTCCAATTAGGAAAATTAACAAAGCTGCTAATCGCAGTACAAAATGGAGATATATTAAAATACCGGGATCAAAGACTAGACGAAAGAGTAGACAGATGAAGGTATGTGTGAATAAATATATATATATATAATATATATATATATATATATATATATATATATATATATATATATATATATATATATATATATATATATATATATATGTATAGTTATTGATTATATAATATATAGATAGATTATAATAAATTAAAAATATATATATATATATATATATTATATACTATTATATACGTTATATATATATGATATATATATTATATATATATATATATATATGTATAATATATATATATTATATATATAATATATATATATAAATTTTAAATAATATAGAAATATATATATATATATATATATAATATATATATATAGATATTATATATATATAATATATATATAGATATATTATATATATATATATATAATATATTATATATATATATATAAATTAAAATACTATATATATATATAATATATATATTATATATTATATATATATATATATATATATATATATATATATATATATATATATATATATATATATTGTAACGGCGAAGAGGGGGCAAACCCTGCCAATAGTCGAAAAAGAGAAAAGAAACCCTAAGCGCAGAAAGCTAATAGGACAGAAAATGATCGACGTGATCAGCAAGAGGCGCCAACCCAGCCGTTTGCGCAACTCTTTCTTGCAGAATAAAAGAAAGAAGGAAAGTACACTGGATACCCTAGGTGTTACTAAGGGGACTATCTATTCAATAAAACGCAGACACACAAAGTCATATAAAAATATATAATTAAAAAAACAGACATATATACAGCTTGTGCTTTGCACCATACAGTTTTTCAATATAAAAAAATATATAATATAATATGATTTATGAAATTAACGGATTCCAACAGTAGTACAGCCTATCAGATCAGAGGGGCCAATCGAAGTTGACCAGATCGTAGAGGTAATGAAATTGAATTACCAGAACGATCAATAGACCTATATAAATATAGGTCTATTCTCGTGACTGATAGTCAAATCGATACGAATTATTTAAATCAGACACTCGCAGGTGTCAGAATATGTTAATGGACGCGTTCAATAAGGCAATTCATATAATTATAGTGGTCAATCAACGCGGACAAGATCGCAGAGGTAATATAATGGAATTACAAAAGCGATCACTACACCTCTCTAATATAAACGTATTCTTGCGACGATGACCAACGAATATAAGTTAACGAGCAAAATATACATATATATATATATACAGATATATATATACTTAAGATATTACAAAAAAAATATAAATATCGGAATATTGTCATAAAATAATTATTATTCAATTACAAAAAGAATTAATAATTGGTTGCTTTTAAATGTAAGGATAGGACAAGAATGGCAGAGTAAATTGCAATCTCAACAATAATAATTAGTGAGTTAATAATGTCAAAATAACGAATATTATAGCAGCTTTAAAAACGATGACGATTAGAGGTTAAATGAGTTACAGATTAATTACGTAACTTAATTCCACACATTAAAGGACCCTCCATCGGAAAAAAAGCATCTCATAAGCGGCAAAATAATTAAGAAGTCCCGCTCCTTGGCCCGCAGCTTCAACTATAATTCAGGGCAATTATTGAGCCACAATTAACAATGACTGGACGGTGAAATACGTGACCATGAAAAGACAGGGACACTCGAGTAACGATCAGATATGTCCACCGTACTGGATGCGTGGAAGAATTAAGCCCGAATACTCCAGCACCGACAAATGAAATTCAAGCCCAGATCAATAAATTCCAGATCGGCTCCGAGATTTGACCCAAGATTTGATCCCTGCAGAAAACGCAGTTATCAAAATCTCACGCAATTATAGCAAATTGGAAAAATAAACAAGATATGACAGAAAATCAATTAAATTATGTAAGCAGGGTACACCTAAAAAGAAGACGTACCCTAATGTGGGGAGTATGTAAATCAATGATCTTCAAATCGAAGAACAATCAGGAATTATGGTACAGAATATTTTGGTACCTCTGAGTAGCAGAATAAATTAACTACTTCGATTTATAAATTATTTTAGGAAATAAAATCTTCACTTTTTATCCCTGTTTAACCAATTTGGTTTCAATTTTACCTATCTGGAATGGAAGGGAAATAATAAATATCTACAACCAAAATGTGGGCATGCATATTTTAACATATATATGTATATATACATATATATCAAAATACACATAGCCCGTCTACTTAGCTTTTCGGCTAATTGAGTTTTGCTCACACCACCCAAAAGTTCTCTCCCCTGAACCTTCCACTGCTTGGTTCGCATCCACCATCGTCGCTCTTCGACCATCTGCCGACTTGAGATGGGCCCATTACCTGGAAAGGGGAAAAAAGAAAGAATGCAATGGCAGCAGGCCCATTACATTATCCCCCACCAGAAAATGGCCCATTTTCTCAAAAACCGGAAAAAAGATGCCAGTCGATTGGATCGCAAGGCAACTGCAACACTGTCAGTCACCCAAGCAAGCGCAAGAAGACAACATAATACCTACATATTTGTCATGTTAGCATACAAAAATAATGCAAATGAAAAAAAAATTACCAAAATAGGAGCTTACAACATTGCTCGTTAAAAAAAAATAATTTACAGATATAGGTTAATAATTGTATAACGTAGGGCATGATCTTGACATGTAACATCATTTAAGAAAACATTTAAGGAAATTTTTTTTCCCTTTTTTTTCGGTGCATATTACAAAATATAAAAAAAATTCTTTTACTTAGGACACGGTGCATATTACACCACTCCTGTGTGATTACATCCATAGCGAGTCAACCTCGGAATCTCCGATGACCAGAATGTTCTTCATCTGCAAATAAAAATATATCTCTTAGAACAAAGCAATGGTTATATATCATAATGAACAATAAAATGAAAAATAAGGACCTGTAAGGCAATTAGTAATTAGTACATCGGAATTCATCATGTTATCATTCTACGTTCGCTATTCGACGCTTTTCGGAAAGCACGGCTGCATCATGATATATACCACGAGATTCTCTCTGCTTTGTTGCTTTTGTGACGCAGATTTACGTTTTAATTAATTTTTAACCTTACTTCTCTTGCAGTACGATTATGTTAAATAACATTCTTTTTACATTTTAAATATTTTTCTCAACAAATAATTTATTTATTTTTCCTTCTTTATTTTTACGGTGCTAACATTACGTTTTTTCGCACTAATAATTTGTAAAAAAAATTCCAATTACTTTTATCAATAGATAGTTAAGAGTTTATTTTGTGATTAATTGTTTAGCTATGTTACTTGGCCTTCGGCGCTGATATTCCAGAGGCACAGCCATGGTATTGGATAACTCCGCTACCGCCCCCCTGGATCTCGTATGCGGCCGTTGGTTTCTCACCTCCGGCTCCAGAATATCAGACTTCTCCGGCTCCGGGATGATAGCAAGCCTATCCGGTTCCCCATAGGAATCATTCATATACTCCCCAGGCAAACTCTCACACTTGCTCTCATGCTCGCTTTCAGATGACTCTAAATCGTACAGGACCCCCAGAGAACTATTATGAGGGGATGACCGTAACAACTTTTGCACCTGAGGGCTAAATCCCTCAAATGCTGACATCTGGCTCCATGATTGCTCCAGCTCTCTCAAAAGACTCCTCCCGACCTTCAGAAGACCCCCATCCGACCGACCCATCGGCTACGGCCGAAGCGGGTTCGAAAGTGAATCAGCGGAGCGGGTAAAAGAAATTCGCCTTATGCGATAAGCGCGAGCCGAAGGATGTTAATGGCGGACATAGGAACAGAACAATCGGGGACTCCGAACTCGCAGACTCAATAGAACCCTCCTCAATAGGATCAATGCGACCGTGATTGTTGGCAGAACCAACAACGGAGGACCGACTCGGACTGGAGAACGACTCCTCAATGAGTTTTGCCACACCGCCACTAAGGTGTTGTACTTGATCTAACACTACAGACTTCATTATCGTGTCTAACCGCTCTTGACTCTCAGCCAAGTCCTGCAGAGCAGAATATTCATCACACGAAAATGGTGAGGCCTCAAACCCTAGGAAATCCTGTTCTTCTTC
>JABUQX010121547.1:32500-37500 GCA_015478945.1 Trachelipus rathkii | reverse complement strand
AGCGGCAAACTAGAGAAACTAGAATCTGAAGAAAAAACTAGGGAAGGGAAAGAGGAAAAGGCACAGTTAGAGCTGATAATTTTTGCAAAATGCCAGAATAAACTGGAGGAAGAGGAACCAAAAAAGATCATTTTATTTTATAGAGGAAAAAGTTTTAAGTGTTACGGAGATTAGATCTTACACGATTACGGAATGAAATACAAGCTCCATGATTTTCTAGAGTATTTTCTAAACGGTATTTTCTAAAGGCAGCGACCCTGTGCCGAATAGCACGAGAGTCAGCAGAATTAAACCAAGGTTTGATGATTTTAGTTGAAGGAAAAGTATATTGAAAATACACCTCCATGTCAGAGAAAATCCCACCAGTTATGCGTTCTGCTCACTCTGAGTAACCATACCCCCTGAAGCAATAATTATTACAAGGAAAATCAATGCAGTAGGGCAACAAGTCATAATAGTTAGCATCACCGTTGTCAAAAACGTTTCCTTGTCATAGGAGGGGGTCTTACCCGCAGAATTCTAGAAGAAATAGAACAACATACACAGATAATAAGGTGATCGGAAGAACCAAGAGGTAGGTACATAGTTTAACATAATAAGGAGAAGGAATAGAAGTAAAGAAAATGTGTTGAAGAATGTAGAGTTCATCTCCAAGACGATCAGCGATGCAAGTAGGGTAAGAAGTTGCACCAACTGATCAAAGTTATTTTGGATAGGCTAGTTCATCAACTAAATTTTGAGAATCAGAGGAAAGCTATTGTCGGTGGTGAGCATCAAAGTCACAAGGAATGATGATTTCAGAAAAAGACTATGAGAGAATCTTTTCTATTTTAGAATTTAGATAATCGAAGATAAATAAGATACTAATCAGTAAAATAAGGCGATAAATAGACGGAAAAGATTAATTTAATTGTAGATTGACAAGATAGCAAAAGTCATAGAGTCGAGAACTGAACTAGGATGACTCTAAATTAGGAATTCAGACATCATCACTTACATATACAGAACATCCGATTTGGCTCAAAATTGAGGACATAAATAGTAAGAGGGAACAGAGTGTGGCTTTCTATCGGAGTTCTCAAGAATTTGAATTTCGGTCAAGAACAAGAGATGAAATCTAGGGGGAAGCGAGGTGATGTTCAACAAAGTATTAGAATAAGAGGACTGTGCACAAGAGCAAGAAGAGAGCAAAGTCTTGGCGGCACTGGAAGCCGTTAACTTCTAAGTGATGATGAGGTGAGGATTGAACCAGTGACTTACACACACACTTGAATGGCGCTAAACTTCAAGTTGATGATGAGGCGAGAGTGGACCAGTGATTTACACACACACACACACACACACACAACACACCACACACACACATATATATATAGTAAATATATATATATATATTATATTATTGAGTATATATTATATATATATATATATATATATATATATATATATATATATATATATTATATATATATATATAGTATATATATATATATATATATATATATATATATATATATATGTATAATATAATATATATATAGATATAATAGATATAGGTAATATATATAATATATATATATATATATATATATATATTATATATATATATATATATATATATATTAGATAGATATAAGTATATATGATGATGTAATTAGTGTGAGTTGTAGTGGTAGTGGGTGAGTGTAGTGGATTAGGTGTAGTATGTATAGTATGTTGGAGTTCAGGGTTCGTGTGGGTCCGTGCAGCAGAGTGTTCAGTGAACATTTTGCCTTACGCGAGCATAATAGGTTAGAGCGCAGAGTGTAAGGCACAGGGCTTTTTTTCCGGCGGGGTGCTTCACCGAATCCCTCCTCCGAAGAATTTTGACCCCGGGTTACCCAGACAGACATGGTCATGACTAGCCCTGCATAGCAAAGGTTTGATAACTTTGTTTTAAAATTGCATGTGGCAAACTTGCTTAAAAAAAATGCCTGTAGGGTAGCAACTAGTACAGCAATGCTTGACACACAATAGACAGCGCCACACACACAACACACACACCACTGCACACACACACACATATATATATATATTAGATATATATAATGTATATATCATATATAAGTATAATAGTTAGTATATATACTATACTACCTTTAGTAAACGTATAATAGCATATAGTAGTATATATACTACGTATATATATTAACTATATATATATATAAAGGGTTATATCAGAAGCGACTATCCTGCCACTCGTTGCTACTCGCTGCTCAGCACGAATTAACATTTTAGAAACTATCTATTTTGCAAACTCCTATCACTAACCTGTATACCTACCGCAATACCCTTTCTCCCACTATATTCCTTATCTGGCAGATTGTTCAATAAATAGAAGTATTAGCATAACTACAATATACTATAAGATTATGCAAGCGAATTGAAACGAAAAAGGGAAGAATAGCGGCTATTTAAATAACGCTTTTAACACATTAAAAATAGCACCAATCCGTGCCCAAAGCCAACCTCTGGCGCGATATCGATCATCAGTGAATTTAAGCGTATTAAACAATTATTTGGAGTTACCTACATATGTTTCCCTAAATAATATAATGTTTAAAAATATAACATAACATAATATAATATTCTTTATTATACTGAATTTGAATAAAACAAATAAAAAACTCAAAATATTACAATTAAATACTTTAGAATCTATAAAAAATAAAAAATAAAAAGAGTAAGCTGGAAAGTTATTACTGAAAAACCGCTTATAAATTAAAGTTAATCGTAAAATGAACAATAGAAAACGGTTTAAAGTAAAAAAACTGATTTATGCTGATCTAGTACTCAAGCATTTAATGGTAGCCTTTAGGTAATATATCAGGTAAATAAAAAAAAATAAATGAAATGATATGGTATAGTATATAAGAGGCCTATAAGTAGGAGACCTAAGTAGATGAGTAATATATAAAGTTTATGATATGATAATTGAAGTTTATAAGACATATTATATATAATTATACAAGTAGAAAGCGGTGAGGCAATAGTATATGAATATGTAGTAAGGAGGTATAATGAAATATATATTAGGGAGTATATATATAATATATACTATAAAGCCAGGGGATACTCAAGTAATGATATATCATAATATATATATTACTATAGTTTATATATATACCTATATAAAATATATAATAAGTTATAAATATAAGCTAATTGGGAGATATAGGGAGGCAAATCTGTAGTTATTAAATAATAGATAATACTAAGAAATATATTTAGTCTTAAATATTTGTGGTTAGTAAATATTCCCGTTTAAAATAGGTTGGTATGTAGTTAATGTTGGATATGATATAAGGGGTATAAATATATGAGTAGGGCAGGTATATATATAGGTAGAATAGATAGAGATAATATAATAGTAAGGACTTCGTATACTATATATGATATACCAATTAACATATATACCAAATGAAAGGGACAGGGAAGTACGGAGTCGTACAATTTAACCGAGAAATTCATTCAGTGGAACAATCATAGTAAAAATCATACAGTGAATCAGGATTAGCGAACGTGATAGATGTGATAATTTTTATCGAGAGTAAAAGGAAGTGTCCCCTGATTCAGCAGCAGACCTATCTGTTGTGAGTGTTAGAAGGGGCGAAAATAACTTAAGTCATTAGATTAAGCGATAAATGATAGATTAAATCACCTAGATGGGAGAAAGTTGTGGCCCCGGGAGGAAGAGAACCTGATAATTTCTATGTGATGTTTTCCATGTACATGCGTGAAGTACATTGTGCGGCGTTAGGAGCTTGTTGTGAATGTACATTCATGTCTGTTTTTTCCCTAATTCCTAACCCCCTTTGTTCAACCCTTTCTAAGCTCCATATTAACACCATGTGTGTTACGGCGGAGAGCCGAGACAACACTATGAGAAAATGCAAGAAAAGAATTAATTAATAATTACCCCGGGGAAAAATAAAAGAAATGGGTTAGACTTACCCCACTGAGCCGGGTTAATGGGATTTACAACTCCGCGTAAATACAAGTATTACAGTACGACTTAGGGAAAGTGTGGAGTAAGTACACTTGTGAAGGTACTTAATGTGCATTAAGTTACGTCGTTACTTTGATGTTTTCCGGGGGTTTCCGCACATTCCCGTGGGTCCCTTGCGGGGACCGCCGCGCCGTTGGCTCACAGGATTGAAACCGTCCGCTCGCTCGATGTGACACATGACGTCACCTATTAAAAAATTATGCGACTCGATATACGAGTTTGGTGACACCCGACACTGAGATACGAGTCCACTGACCGCTTGTAGTTGGTCTCAGACGCTTTTGTGCAACTTACTTCGCATTGTGCTACTCGCAAACAATTCGAGCTTAGTACGTATCAAAATTACGCTTATAAGATTTGATGAGGGAGAAAAATGTATACCGAAAGGCTACGTCTGGAATAATAACGTATATGAAAGTATATAATAAATACATAAGTGAACTAATAAAAATAATTGAATATAAAGAATGAAAATAAAAACAAAAAAATACTAATAATAATAATAATGGAATAATAAGAAAAAAATAAATAATAAATAAATTAATTAAAAGAGGGGACTGGTTAGAATGTAGTAAGAATGCATAGAGGAGAAATATAGCAAGAGGATAGTAAAGAATGAAGAGGAGAGTATGAATTATATATATAGGATATATAGATATAATATAGATGGATAATAATATAAAGATATATAGTATAGTAATATATATATATTATAGGTATAAGATAAATATATATATATAGGGTATTACGTAAGATCATATGCAACATCATGAACCGGTCGTGTGATACATTGAACCATAGGACCAATACTATTGTTAAGTAAACATACCGATAGACTACTATATATTATAGAGCTATATATATTATATAAAGCCCCTAAAATATATATATATATAGATATATATAGTATACTATATATCAGATATTATATATATAAGAAGATGACGCATTT
>JABUQX010121547.1:22500-27500 GCA_015478945.1 Trachelipus rathkii | reverse complement strand
AATTGTAACATTTAATAAATGTTTTCCACTGAAAAAACTTCGAATCACTAAAGCTAGCTTAAAACTAATCTTAATCAGATCATGTGACATGACACCTCTACCGTGATTGGCTCATTTCATCCAATCACAGTGAAGGCATTGTTTTTGATAAGAGATCCAGAAAATCTTAGATAGGTGAAGAAGGAAAAGTAAATGTTGACGAAATTGTTGCTACTGTAAAAGGCGGAAGTGGATCAGTTGAAAGTCAGTCACAGTCTCGTTCAGGAGCACTGAGTCGGGCAGACTGGACATTTGGATCCTAGTCGGAGCCGCGCTCGCGAAGTCTGGCTCGCAGACGCGGTGTTTGAGATGTTCCGGTTTCGCGCGAAACCATCGCGCGAATATTAACGACGATAGACGGGGTTAATTTTTTGTGCATACTTGAGGTGAGTATAATGAAGGAGATGAAAAAGATGAGTGAACTCATTAATAGAGGAATAAGTATATTATATAGGGTAGTTTATAAAATATATAAATTATTATAATTGCTTAAATAATTATAATTTAAATATTAGTATAATTATCTAATTAATAATTTTATAAATAAGATTAATAAATAATAATGATAATAAAGAATAATAATATAATAATAATGAAAATGAATAATGTGCTAAATATTTATAATATTAAATGAAAATGAATTAAATGTCAAATAATAATAAATAATGACATGAAATCCTTGATTAGTGCTAAATTATATTACTAGTATAATAATAATGTATTAATATTATATATATATATGAATATAAGGATATATTATATATTAGATATATTAATATTATATATATATAATAGGTATATATATATATATATAATATAGTATATATATATAATCATAATAATATTAATATATATATATATATAATTATAAGTTATATATATATTATAACACTATATATATATATTATATATATAGTATATAATATATAATTATAAATATTTAATATATAGATATATCTATATATATATATAAGATATTATTATATTAATATTAATAATATATATATAAGTATTATAGTTAGGAGTATATAAAAGTAAATAAATTAAATAATATATAAATATATATATATATATAATATATAATATATAATAAAATATGATATTATAGATATATAATATATATATATTTAATTATATATGAAATATATATATATATATATTAATATATCACTAAATATTATAATATTAATATATATTGAGTATATAATATATATATATATATTATATATATATAGTATTATAGACTATTAACCCTAGGTAATTATAAGTGATATAGATATAACGGTATATATATTAATATAGATATATATATATATATATCCTCAAACATGTATAAGTAGTAATATTATATGGAATAGTATATTAATGTTTATATTTAATATTAATATACTAGTATATAATTATGGAAAATATATAATATATTATAGGTGGTAAATATATATTGTATATATATATATAAATATAATTATATATATATATATATAATAATATATATATAGTAGAAATCAGAGTAATAATATATATAACTCTATATTAATATTATTAATATATATATATATATAGATATATATATATATATTTAATATATAATATAATAGTGATTATAGGCTATATAGGTATATATATATATATACAGATATATTTTATATTATATATTAAAATACACTATAATATATAATAATTACTAGTAATAGTAATAATATTCATAATATATATAGGTATATATTTAGTTAGTATAATATATAAAGAGTAGGGTTAAGTTATATGTATATTATATTCCAGTATAGTATAGGTATAGTATTAGTATACTATATTAGTTTGGCTTGAGTTTATATAATATAATATATAAATATACAAGTAAGTGTAGTATGATATATATATATAAATATATATGATATATAGTATTAAATAATATAGGGTCATAATGTAAAATATATATCCCCTTGAGCGCTTAGAAGTGTTAGACGCTCTAGGTTTCACGTGTGCCAGCCAATTCAAGTTCATGTATGACCTCGTGTCAATGCTGAGGGCTGTCTTGGAAGTAATCGCTCCGACACACGAATACATCTGACATATGATGCGAGACTACGTGTGTGATGTGTCGACGAGTGTGGTCCCGTGGCTACCCAAAGTTGTGTGTCACAGGTTCCACTGCAATATGGTCCGTCTCACTAAGTGACCATAGTAGAGCCCTTAATATTAGTGTATATCTGATCGCGAGGTGGACGGATAACAACCGCAATAGTCTCGGATCGCCGGAAACTATTACAATGTCTGAGTCTCTGCGAAGATATATCTATGTCTACAATGTCGCTATGCGGGGCCCTATCTATATGCCGAGAGTCTATCAGTTGATAGCTTCCTTACAAGAGAAGGGAACAAACTAATACAATTACAAGGTATGCAGCATCTTTCTTGTTTTTTTTAATATTATAATATTATTGAGATACGTGGTGAGCGGTTATTATCAGTACCAGTAGGCCTATACAAGCATGCCAATAGCAGCTGTTGCTGCTGCGTAGTGGAATGAGGGGCACGAAATAAATACTCCTGATTGATGGACGGGGCGATAGTAGAGAAACATGTAAAGATTAGACGGAAGCGGCAATGGTTACTACGCAGAGAGCGCTCTATGAGTATGTGTTTTGGATTACGCTATGAGCTCAAAATAATGTGCTTTTGCTGAAGATATATATTTCAATAAAAGACATAATTCATCTTAGTTGCCCTAAATCAGTTAAATCGATGTATTCGTTCTAGCTGTGGCACTGGGTAAAAGGCCTTCTTGACTAAGACACCTTAATCCACGACACTTCATCGCGACGATCACGTCTTGTACTGATTTTGACAGCTTCTTGGAGAGAGCCGGTAGGGTTTTACTAGGTAGCACAAGATACATTTATATGTTAGATGAAAACTATAGTTATAGGATCAATGAGACTAATCTATGCGTTTTATGATAATTTTTATTAGCATAAGTTGAGTGAGAACTATTAGTACATCCTAATAATGGAGTAGTCAACTTGATAGACGATATTACTATATGAGTTATGTAATTTGTGTGGGTTCGCGGTCATAATAATAAGTATAAAAAATGATATATGAAATTTTAAAATCGTTCCTAGAGTGAAGAAGATAGATATATGTTATTATTAAATATAGTTATTTATATAAAAATATTTTATATTATATATAGTTATATTAATATATAATTATATATTAATAAAATATTTTAATATCCCTATAAGGTAATTATGGAAAAGTTTTTATATATATATTTATATAAAATATAATTTATTATAAATTAATAATAAATATATTATATATTATAAATATAAAAAAGATAGTTAGTAATCACGAGATATATAGTGATTTTAATATAAGTATATATATATATAAGGTGGAACGTTGAATGCTTCGCTCAGTGTGTAGAGTAGTCAGTTAGGGACATGAGAGAATAGTTGTGTAACTTAAAAATATTTGATACAATGTTATTACATATGGTTATAAATGAATACAGTATGTGCACATGTGTAAATAATCTTTACCTCCACCCGCAAACATCATAGTGATCACCTCCTGAAGTGAATGAAACATAATTTCCAGATATCTCATTTCGTATAGTAGTTATTATATAATTGATCACCCGCTGCTTTGTACATGTGTCAAGATTTAACTCTGCTAAAGTACGTATATTAGATGAAATTTTTAGATAAATAGGTAATGGAATCTTCTTTTAAGTAAAATGCTTTGATTAACGAGAATATATGTTTCTATACAAAGAGATATTAGTCTCTCTTAATTTTCTCTATAGCTACACGTCGAGTCGTGGATACAATATTTTTCGGAGAATGCCCCTCATTCACGTGAGCAGAGCAGGCAGAGCTAGCTCGCCTGGGTGGTTTACTAGTAAAAGTGAGAGGACGAGATGGAGAAGAAGAAGGGCCAGGAGAGATGACATGTGGCCGATAGATACGGTCATCGACAAAAGGAGACGAATAACCAGTAGATATTAAGGCGAAGCGATGCTGTTAGGAAGGTGGAGGGAGGGCATCGACGCTAGTAAGTGATGTAAAAGATGGCTATGTTTAGAGCAGATACACGTTTTAATAAGATAATAACTGGGAGTCAATTGCTCGCGAGTGCCGGGATGCGTGGATCCAAGTTTTTTACAATTAAACCACAAACCTTTGAAAGTAAGTTGAAATGCCCATAACTGCACCACAAACACTGCTTGCGCTGTAAGGGTCGGTGTCCGACTGATACTACGAGGTCATATATATGAATTCCCCTGATACATTATTAACTATAGCTCGGAGCCAAATTATACCTATAGATACTACTCTATTGTTTATATGGTGTATTTCCTAGCGATATCGCTTTGGACTTACTAGTTATATATACCATAGTAAAAACTATATTATAAGTAGAGATTAATGTTTAAATTTTTACTTGATGTCTAGTCTAATAGTACGTTTATGAGGGTAGTAATCTTAATTTAGTGAAACTTAAATCTCTCCTGATTAACTATTACGTCGGTGTGAGTATAAAAGTAGTAGATACTTGTTAAGCGTTGCAGAATGAGAAGATTGTAATTTAGTAATAACAGTTGTAATGGTGCATAGGTATGTCAGACTTGATTGTATAGTGGAGATCTAATTAATTTATATTTTATAACCAAATTGAGTAGTTATCCCTAAATAGTAATAACTATTATTTAAGAATAAAAAACGATCCCGTGTAGGTAATAATATGGCTCAAAATGGCCAGTGATAATTGTATATATATATTACCTCTCCAAATGCAATTTAAGTTAATAATAATAATGTTATTATTTATTGTTAAAATAAATATAAAATACAATAAATTAAATATAGGAAATAATGGCTTGTTTAATTTCTGCTCTTATAGTTATAATTGGATTTTGAATATAATTTATTTAAATAAAAATATTAAAAAAT
>JABUQX010121547.1:7500-17500 GCA_015478945.1 Trachelipus rathkii | reverse complement strand
GGTACTGTGCGCAACAAATGCATGACGATGACATTTTGACGCCTATACTAAGGGGGTGGAGGTGAGGGGGGGGGGGGGGGGAGTAACCGATCTCACATAGTTAGTGATCATAAGGCGGATTCTCTCCTCCCTCCCACATATGGAGGTCCATATTATTAATCTATTCAACACAAGTACATCTATAAAACTCTTAGAATATATACCAGACCCAACATGAGCCATCTAGAAGAAGTGAGGGTTATTCTAAATGGTGTACCCTTCACGTAAGGACCTCAAATAATTGGTCTTTATGTGATGTTAAAATTATTTATATAGATATAATAATATAATATATATATATATATATATATATTAGATATATAGATATATATAATATATATAATATAATATATATTATACATTATATATATATGTATATCTTACCCATCGACTATCAAGCATCAACCACCCTTCCCCCTATTTATTTAATTATATTAATTATTATATTTAATTATATATATTATTTATATTATTATTTATTAATTATTATTATTACTATTACTAATTATTATATTTATAATTTAATATAATTTAAATATATATTTATATATTATTATATATAATTATTATTTAATTATTATTATATTATATTATTATTATTCATTATTAATTATTAATTATTATATTTATTTGGATTATTATTATTATTATATATTTAATCTATAATTTAGTCAGATTTAATCATTAAATAATACAAATTCCTGATAGTCTGCTTTTCATCCTTAAACTAAGATTCCCGACAAATAGAAGTTGGATCGATATATATATATATTAATCTATCAGTGTTCGCGTGTATGCATCCGATCATTAATCAAGATTCGGATATATATTTTAAAATGTGACGTCTAATGAGTAGTGACGTCGTGCGTCACACGAGCGACCGGACGCGCACGCGGTCGACGACTATATACGGTCGAGTTCTGATGAGTCCATAACTGGAGCTGCTATATATATATATATATTATATATAATATATATATATATATATATATAATATATATTATAATATATAATATATATAATATATATAAATATATATATATAGGATATATAATATATAATATATATATATATATACTATATATATACTATATACCCCCCGCAAGGGGACCACGGGAATGCGCTGGGTATAAAACCCCAGGAATAACATATAATACAGCGTACTTATATATGCACATTTAATGTCACTCACATAGATTGATAACTTAATGACATCTTCCAAGTGTACTTATAAATACTATGTTACTTTATAAGAACGGTAATATAAACATCTATAGTAAGTAAAACCATGTATTGCTGTCTCCCGTCACGCCACACATGGGTGATTAGTATTAGTGAGGCGTTTATTTATATATATACCGTATATATACTTGGCAGAATGAACGAAAGTTCGTATGATAGTGAAAACAGTTGATAATATGCCTCAAAAGTTTTATTAATGGTATTTTCCATCAATTTTTTTAATTAATTTTAAAGTGTGAGTGGGATAAAAACATACAATTGATTAACAAATTGAAACATGAACTTAATAGTCACATTAACCATAAAAAACTGATACTACTGTCAACTTGATAACATTGGTGAAAAAATCAATAGATTTACATATATAAGTTTTATCCTGAGAGTAGCTTACAAAGTCCTCCCAGTTTATTTATTTATTTCCAGTTTGTTAGGTATATTCTACGTTATCAAATGTATATGTACAAACCATAAGTAAATGGTGAGCTCCGCGTTGGGTAAGCATCCCTATTAGTATCACTCACCCGATATATATCCCTTGATGTTCTTTATCTACGTGGAGCGTCACCCCCTTCCTTGATCTCTCAATTGGATTATTATTTTTCACTAATTTTTAATTGTTCTATTAGTTAACTACTATATTTATAACATTACTAATGTTATATTATTTTTTTATTTTTTATAATAATATATATATATATATGAAAATGTTTATCATTATTGTTATAAAAATTTTTAATAATTTATTTATTAATTAAGTATTTTTTATTATTTTAATTTAAACCTTTTTTAAAATTTTAACAAATTTTTTTATATTTCTATTAAATATAATAATTTAACTTTTCTTTCTTTTTAATTTTAATGCTATTTTTTTTTAATTGCAAAAGATGTATTGTAATTTTTAGTTATATAATTTATAATTTATTTATAAAGACTTCCTTTTTATTACTTTATTAAATAATTTTATTTTAAATTTTTATATATATTTAATAATATTTGTTATATAAATTAATAATGCAGACATCGTTGGTTTCAGCGACTTTCGCTCAATGAGTTACTAGGACACTCCAGATTTACGTGTAAAGTATGCTCTTAATCAACGACTGTGTCATCAATAGTCTTTTTTCGTTTATTCGTAGACTCTCCTTTCCTTTCACTCTAGGACCCGAACACAACCTCAAGCTCACCTTCAGGACACTTCACTGTACAAGTAGTTTAAACTCTCTCTCTCTCTCTCTCTCGTCTCTTACTATCTCTCTCTCTCTTATATCTATCATCTCTCTCCTCTCTTCTCTCTCTATCTCTCTCTCTCATTCATCTAATATGAAATGAACTCTGATCGAGATAAGTAGAATACTATAGTGTACGTTCATCTCTCTCTTATCTCTCTATCTCTATCTCCTCTATCTACTCTCTCTCTCTCTCTCTCTCCTCTCTCTCTCTTATGACTTCTCTCTCTCTCTCTACTAACCTAATGATAAGTACTGCTGAGGGACAAAGAAACATAGTCGAGCTAAAGGTGATACGTTCATCTCTCTTTCCTACTTCCTCTCTCTACTCTACTCACTCTCTTACTCTTCTCTCTCTACTTACTCTCTCTCTCTCTATCTATATCTCTATTAACTCTCATCAAAAGTAAAGAAACTCTGGTATATAAGCAAGAAACAGTCAAGTAAATGGTACGTTTTAATCTCTCACTCTCTTTCACTACTCTCTAATGCTCTCTCTTTACTCTTTCTTCTCTCTCATCTCATCTCTCTCTTACTTACTCGTTATCTAATGATATGATAAGAATATCTTAGGTATAATCAAGAAAGTATAAGTACCAGGCAATAGGTACTATGATATCTCTCCTCTCTCTCTCTCTCTCTCTCTCTCTCTCTCTCTCTCTCTCTCTCTCTCTCTCTCTCTCTCTCTCTCTCTAATGAAAGAACTCTGGATCAAGAAACAGTCAGCACGGTACGTTTAACTCTCTCTCTCTCTCTCTCTCTCTCTCTCTCTCTCTCTCTCTCTCTCTCCTCTCTCTCTCTTTCTCCCCTCTAATCTCTTCTCTCTCTACCCGCTCTTCATTCTCTCTCTATCTCACTCTTCCTATAGTGATATAATTTATAACATAAGGAAAAGTCTGAATCAAATATGAGAAACAGTTATAGTCACGGTTAAGAGAAAGTTTCCTCTAGCTAGTAATAATATAATATTTGTAAATGTAGTAATCTGCCTTTCAAGAAGATTAGTTAATAATAATATAGTATAACGCTAAAAACTATTCTATATTTATTTAAATTAATATATAATATATTAGATATATATATTATAATGTAATATAAATTATTTTTTTTTGTATGTAAATAGAAAATATATAACAATATAATTTAAACAAAATTAATAAATTCTCATATGTGGTTTTATGTATTATTGTGAATTTTTGCGGAAATTCTGATTCATCTACACTCATACCATTCGAATATTGAAATAAGTTTTCAATACAATTTTCACAATAAAAGGGTAGGGTTATAAAATTTTACTATTTTTATATTGCCGTTATTATATTATTATTATTATTATTATTATTTAGTTATTATTATTTAATTATTATTATTAGTATATTATATTTATATAATAAATATAATATATATATAATTATTTATTAAATTTAAGATTGTTTAATATTTAAGTATTTATATATCTTTTATTCATTTTATAAGATAGATTATTACTATACTTACACTATAATATATAATTCATATATTGTTTATAATATAAGAGAGAGAAGAAGAATGTATATTGAGAGAGAGAAGAAAGAAGTATTATAATAAGAAATTATGAGATATTAGATGAGAGAGAGAGAGCCCGAATAGTAAAAAGTTGCTGAGTAATGAGTACGATCTCATTACTTAGATGTAATAATATTTAATTTACATTGGAATGATATAATTTTAGCTTATTACGTATTGTTAAATATTTTATTCTAAAGATTCCTATTTGTAACATTGCTTTTAGCCGAAACTCTCTAATGTTCATTAGTTGTATAAGTTTACTGCATACCCAACCGCTTACCAATTTCAATATCAATAAATTATAATATATAAAATATTAAGATTACATAATAAAAAAAGTAAATATAAATTATTTCCAATATTAAATATTATAATTTTATTTTTTTTAAATTATGTATTATTCCAAATATAAATATAGACATCTTAACTCCTTATGACGAATATAATTTGCTTTTAAACAATTCATGATGGTATTATGTATTTTAATAAATAAATTTTAGCAGAACTTCAAGAGAATTTGGGAAAATAAATTATTAATGTCATAAATTCATCAGCCAATCTATCTATCATGTAAGTTATAATCTATATATGTATTAATTAGTATATATAAAATTTACCTTTATATAGAATATACGTTAAAGCTACATTAATTTTTTCATTCTTCGGAGTTATAAAACATAAATTGAAATAGTTATTACTAAATACATTACATATATTATAATTTATTATAATTATTATAATTTTATAATTTACATAAGTTTAAGCGCTATATAAAAATATAATTATATAATATAATAAATGATATCATTAGTGAAGTATGAGATTTATTAATCTCATGACACCTTATAATACTATAATGATGTAAATCCGTTGTATTGTTACATAATATTTATTTAAATGTTAAATAAAAGTAAATTAAATACAACTATATCGTAATAATTAGTTGAACTACAAATATTTTACGTATGTTAAGTAGGTAGAATAAATATCTTATAAGTGCAGTATAGATTGTAGATTATATCGTTGTAGTGTGATTAGGTTAGTGGATAGAAACACTGATATCAGGTTTCAAGTCTGACCTCCGGGTTGCGAAATACGGCTGATCTCCAGAGAATAAAAATCCGTTAGTTAAAAGCAGGAATCGTACCGTCATCCTATGCTTGTGCGGGAAGTATATATGAGCTTAAGTCAGTCGATCCGTTGGCACTATAGTCCTGTATTGTAGTTAATTAAGGCGAAAGTCAGTTTCTGTTGCGAGTGGAAACGGTAGAACAATTGTGAACTTGCGAGCGATCGATAACGTGCGAGTGCCTGGACTTTTTGCGGACGTAACCAAGCGTGATGTTTTGAGAAGTAAGCAGTAGAAGATAATTTTACCTAAACTGTAATCTAGGTTTATATAGATTTAATTTATCTACTGAACCTAAACTTAGAAAATAGCAATAACTATTCACTACGCATTAATTGACTCGATAAACAAGTTATTCAAAGTATTCAAAAGACACTTATACTATAATCATGGCAGAACACCTCATAACTGGACATAAGTGGACATAAAGTAAAGATTTATATACTATATTAATGACAAGAAATACCTTCCCTAGACCCTCAAAAGGCAGCTATGAGTAATAAAGAGTGGAAGGTAAAAGGATGTATATATATAGAAAGTAGAGTAATAATATCTTATATATCATTCAATAAACATAAAATCGTAATATATTATTAATAAATAATAATAAATATATATAATAATAAATTAATAATTTTGATATTATATAAATAAAAATGATTAAATTAATAAATTATATATGATAAAGTAAATCTATTTATCTCTATAGAATACAAATAAAAATTTATAGACTTTTATTATATATATTAGAAGATATAAAGTATAGGCAAGGTTAAATTAAATATAATAATAATTTATAAATAAGTTAATAACTATAAGTTTATTAATATATTAACTTAAGGAAACTAATAACAATAAAGTATATACATATACTATACTAAAGATACATAATACAATATCAATACATAACTCTTACTATAACACTATAACCTGACAACATAGTAATAACAACAAAAGCAACTAAATACTCATAATAAGTCGTATTGATGATTTAAACATAAAACGACAAAAAAAACCCAACACACAACTAGAGACAACAACTAGGACCGACATAACAGACTCTCACTTAGACTAGAGCAGCTACATCTACGCGCCACATACGAACAACGTAGCGAAACGACGGGAAGCCAAACTTAGACTCCCCCCCTACTATCTCTAATCACCTTCGGCATAAAGAGAAACTCACTCCTCTTAAATCTGAGATAATAAATATATATTATGTATTTTAAGAGTGAGTGAGCTCTGAGAGTACAATGAAATTCTAAGTGGACAGTAATAAGTGATGGGATACGAGAAAATTCCTCACCCCTGATCAAACACAAACATTTCCGATGGCCAAGAGACCCCATGCATATAACTAGGATATCTATAGAGTGAGAGCTATATACACTAATACTGAGGGTAATTCTCTAGTCTATAAATCAATAACAACGATATATGTATGATATTATAAGCATATTATTTAAGTCTATGTTTTTTTATTATTTTTATTTAGTTATAGCTATTTTCATATTTGTGGAACTCTGAAAGACTCCGTAGTATAAGATCAGTTCTGATTATGAGTATAATATTTTAATTAAGTATTTAGATGTACAAAAATAGAGTGATATTTACAATGCTACCAATAGGAAGTTATAGCATGGGCTTAATACGTTATATATTACGTAACTAAGAATTTTATTATTTTATATTTTTATTTTTATTTATTTAGTGGTATACCTACTTAACATTAAGAAATTTCATATAATAATCCTGTAAGATATTTTTTATATGATATTTTAATAAACATAAATTTTCTGGTAGAGAGCCTAGTATAAGGCAATCTGTATATATGGTCGATGTCATACCCTATCATTTATATTAACCCCTCTTAGTTACGCTCATATAATATAAAGTAGAGGTTGTTCACTATAATATGAATTTAGGTAAATCATTTATCATGTACCTTATTCCTGTTCGGGTAATTGGTAGATCTCTCTTACTCTATTCTATGTCTCCTCTCTATCTCTCGTCTATATGTCTCTCTCTCTCTCTTCTCCTCTCTATCTCTCTCTTCTCTACTCTCTCTCTCTCTGCTCTCTCTCTCTCTTACTCTTACTCGCTTCTCTCTCTCTCTCTCTCTCTCTTTATCTAACTTTTCTGATTATATATTATAATAATTCATAATCAAAGTAAAAGCTAAGGCTAATTCCAAAAAATTTAGAATTGATAATTAAAACCTCTTATGTTGAAAAATAAGGAAAGACGGACCTTCTATATATTTTTGGGTGTAAATTTATTGATCTCAAAGATAATAGTATTTCAAAAGACAATACTATAGAAAGATTACATGAGGTACTGGCGGTAGACAAGCATGCCGAAGAGTTCTGACTCGCCCATGTGATATACAAAACATGTATATTTCATAAAAATATAAAAATTTAGAAACTGAAGTACACCAGTATAGACGTATATTAATGTCGCATACGTGATTTTTTCAAGATTCGAAGAGAGTATTTAGTAATATCACTCCATTAAATTAGTGTCGAGTGTGGTGTTTTAACTTTGCGCGGTGCAAACTCATGGTGCAAGTCAAAGTATGTGTATAAGCGTACACACTAAGAATTGTTTGCTTTAAATAGTAGCTTATAAGTTAATCTGTAGTCCAGAATATCTCTACAATAAAAGTACTCCTATAATCGCATAGCTTAATAAATACTAGTCATTCCATGTGTATTGGGTTTCGGAGGATTTCTTTTTATCATTATTTTGTAGTTCTGAATGAAATACATGAGTATTTCATTTATCTACTTGACAGTGTTGAGAATGCCAAGATTAGATAAAAACGTTACCCAAAAAGAAATATTTTTTTACCCCTAGGTCCCTAGAAGAGGACTACATGCGTTTTTCAAGGTTTAAGATAGCTCCCCTCAGATCATAAAATAGGAGTTGTAAGTCATTACCCGAGGTAGTTGAGTACGAGACTGGTAAAAAATGATATCTATATTTTGGCTAAAGCCTAAAATAGAAAATGCTACAAAGAAAGGAACTATTTTTCACAATCTAGAAAGATATATATAGTAGAACACAAGGGTAGTATAGTAGACATCTGAGAAGGTGAGCTCTATGAATTTTTTTTTATAATAAGAATTACCAAGGTATGGATTTATTTTAAACAGACGATCTAATGGTTCTGAGCTTTCTTAAATAGACACGAAGGCTTTGAACTTTTTATAATAGATACAGAGGTACTGATCTTTTAAAATAGATTTGCTAAGGATATATGAACTTATTTAAATAGACACAAAGGTACTGAACTTTTGTAAATAAAAACAAAGGTATTGAATTTTTCTGAATTGAAAGAAAGGTACCGAATGTTTCAAACAGACACAAAGATACTGAACTTATATTTAAATAGTTCACAATGGTATGAGCTTTTTCTAATAAATATCAACAAAGGTAATCGAATTATTCTTTAATAGTAACATAAATTATACTGAAGCCTTTTGTGAAATATCATACTAAAAAGGTACTGAACTCTTAAGTAGATACAAAGGTTCTAACTAAACTTTTTAAAATAAACAAAGGTACTGAACCTTTTGAACTCCCACAAAGATATTGAACTATTATAAACAAATACTATGGTATTAACTAAACTTATTAAAATAAACACAAAGATACTGAACTTTTTCTAAACGGGTACAAAAGTACTAAACTTTTTTATTTTTTATTTTTTTCAAAAAAAGAAAAAAAATATTCATTGATAAAACATATAAAAAAATATTGCCGACCTATAAGGCCTGTGATCGGTCGAAAATAAGATATTAATTACCGACTTCAATTTCCGATTTCAAATTACCGATCAGACTATTTTGGTAAATTTTCAATTACTAATTATTCTTTCATATTCCAGTATTCCCATTTTCCATAAACCCAACTTTAGAATATCGACGCTATTATTTTAAATCGTAACATCTCGATTTCTCCGTAATAAAACTTTCCAGCCGTGACTGTCTGATTCAATTCCGATCCTGAAATTAATGTATGAGAAATATTTTATTATAAAAATGACTAAATAATTAATACATAAATAATAATAATAATAATAATAGTTAATAATATAATAATAAAATAATAATAATAATATAATAAGAATAAAATAATAATTAATAATAAAATTATAAATAATAATAATTAATATAAATAATAAGATGACAACAATTTTTCATATATTTATTTGAATTACAGGAAAATGGTATTATTTATAAATTTATCGAATATAGAGGCGATATGAGGGAACTTAATAAACCGTCATAATGTACTAATGAAATGGATATAAGAAGACTAATTCCATTTTCTACAAATGAACTGCCAAATATAACTACAAACACAGGAAATGATATATATATATATAAGTGAGTATAAATATATATATATTGCAGAACATTAAAGTCGTTTGCTCATTTGAATGCTCCTGAGACAGAAGAATATAACAAAGGAATACTAAAATAACGATAATTAATGGAAATAAGCATAATGGAAAAAATGTGATATTTAGTATCTAATAATAATCATCCAATCTTTGAGAGTAATAATAATATATCTAATATAAGAGTAAATAATTATATTTATTTGCCGATCACAAATAATACATAATCTAAATAATATACTAAAACGATTCATCTGTCAAATAAATAATAATTAAATTATAAATTATAATAATAATAATAATAATGAGATAAATTATATAAAAATAATCAAAAATAATAATACTACTACTACTACAATTAATAATAATAATAATTAATAATAAGAATAATTATAATAATAATAATAA
>JABUQX010121547.1:0-2500 GCA_015478945.1 Trachelipus rathkii | reverse complement strand
ATGATAGGAGAATAGGGGAGAGTGAAGGGTGATATACCTAATAACTATAAATATGCCGTATTATAATGATTTGAGATTTTGTTTAGGGAGTTGCAAGAAGTCTGTGCATATGTAGAGATGATCGGTCTGCGGATAGTCTGGGGTAGAGAGATTATGGCGAGGGATGTGGTGATAGATGGTGATAGAGGTCCAGTCTGAAGTATAGATCTGTGATAGATAAGAATAAGTTATGGTTGTGAGAGTAGATAGAGTGACAGTACCATCGGTATATATATATATATAGAATTATATAATATAATATATATAATATTAGTGAATAGTTATATGTTAATATAGTAAATGGGAGCTTTAAGCTGGAAACATAAGTGATACTTGTAAGTTTTAAATAAGTTATAGGATATATATGTTGGATATGAAAATCTATTATGTAGATACGTGAATATGAGCAGAGGATTGTCATAGGAAAGTTGTAGGAAATTGATGATCAAGGTAGGTTTTGCTGGGGAATAATAAATCGTTGTATATGAGATTGTGAAAGACTAAGTCTTAGGGTATGAATCTCCTAGTAGGTCTTTTAACATGAGGGTATTATTATGTTATGTTTACCTTGTAATTATGTATATAAATTAGTAGAGGACAATGCGTCTGTCCAATATAAGAAGGTATAAGTATCTAAGTACAATGTGTTCAGTAAATGTAATAATTCATTAGACGTAGTTACGTGTTATAGGTAAGAGAAGAATTGATAAATTAGATGAAATGAAACGTATTTTGATAGAGTTATGTGGGATGTGGTATAGAAATAATGAGTGGAATAATGATTATAGAGAATAAATGAAAGTTTCGTTGAGTAATGGTATTTTGTATACATGTGGAAAAGGATGGAATGAAGTCTGTATGTTATCGGTGTATAGTGGTGAGTGTGTGGGTAATCGACCGACTGGGGACCGAAGAAAAAGTGGCTGAGTCAGTAAAGGGAATGTCTGTAAGGAGGGAAAATGATGAGAATTTGGCAGAGCGATAGATAGAAAGGTATGCTAATTAATAGCAAGTGTAATATGGCGGTGTGTTATTGTATGGAAGGTAGGTTAATGGTTAGTGGTACTCACCTGGGCAAGGGTATAGAACCCCCACTATTGACGTGTGTAGAAGGCTCATAATTATGTTATAAGGTCTACGTCGTCTATAAGTTACCCAATGTGAAGAGCTATTCTGAGAAGTGGATGATTCTATTCTGATTGCTGACTCGCGTTCTCTTGCGGACAGGCTCCACACCATAAATAGAATTATGATACAGAGTGCGCGCGGATGCCGCACATCCGCATCTTGCTTATATCTGAAGAACTATTTATTTTTCAGTAGTTGAGGTGTGTTTCCATACATTATTTGCACTTACTAATTACTATAAAATTTAAATATTAATTGCATCTTTATCATGGGACTTTATGGGAATAATTGTAATTTGAATTTCGGGATTTTTCGTTATATATATATTACTATTATATATAGATAGAATTTAATATTATATAAACTGTTTCCGTGATTAGCATGTATTACAGCACCAATATATATAGATATAATATATATAAAAATATATAATGATACCAAGTTACTTAACGATGATATTAATTTAGATGATAATAATAATAATAATAATAATAATAATAATAATATATAATAGATAATTTGATAAATATATAATAATTAATATAAAGTATTAAAATAAATAATTAAATTAAATAAACTCATCGATAATAATAATAATAATAATGATATTATTATTATTATTATTATAATAAATTATTATTATTTTATTAATTATATATTATATTATATATATATATTTAATTTAATTATATATATTTTTTAATATATTTATATATATTTATATTATTATGATTATTATTAATTATATTATTATTTATAATATTTAATTATTATTAATATATTATAATATTATATTATATTTTTAATCTATTATATTATTTAATTTAATATATTATTAATTAATTTAAATTTTATTAATGTCATAACATCAAGGAGGTAGTAAAACTCTAATCACTGTCTCATTCATTTCATATCTTTTAAGATAATTCTCAGTTCAATCCGCATCCTCATCCTCTTAAGATCGAGGTAATTCTCTGAGTCATTATATTACTCTCAAGGCACTAATACTCTAAGATGTTTTCCAATAACATAATTTATTTATTTTTTCATTTTTATATTGAAAAAGACCTTTACGATATTTAATATTTTTCTTGTCCTGTAATTGGTTGATCCATCTCATCAATCTTATTATTTTAATATTAATTATTTATGAAGTATTGAATATATTGTTATAATTATTATATTATTATTATATATAATAGAATATAGATATATATATAAATATAATAAATAAAGAACTCATATAAAAATATATGTCTAGGTCAATTATCTCAATTATTAACTTGTTCAATTATATGATATAATATATTGGTTTCGAAGTTATCTCTATTGG
>JABUQX010121546.1:25000-27500 GCA_015478945.1 Trachelipus rathkii | reverse complement strand
AAGGCTATGAAAGAGAGGACTGAATGAGTTAGGAATCCTTTCTGTAGAAAGACGATTTCTCAGAGGGGACATGATACAAGTCTGCAAAATATTTACATCTATTGATTATATGGAGACCAATAAATTCTTCACGGTAGAGCATGTACGGGAAACCAGGGGGCATAGTAAGAAAAGTAAGAAGAAAGCATGCCATCTTGATTATAAGAAGCATTCATTCATATAGAGTTGTATTTTTGGATGATTTGCACAGGAAGTTGTCGAGTGCAACTCGATTGCAACATTTAAGAAAGATTGGATAGGTATGGATGGTTTGGCGTATCAGAGTATTCTATGTTAAGCAAATTGACGGGTTTTTAGTTACAGCAGTTATTAAAGTTAAACTGCATTACTATAAAGTTATTAAAGCTTGTAGTTTGGTTATATAGCTACTTTAGCTATAGTTTTTATTTATTTAGTTGAACTTATTGTATACTATGTAATTATTCGACAAGGTCTAGGTGCTTTGTGGATTGCATGAGATATTTAGACTTTGTATATACCATGCAAATTATTGACGCCCTAGGTTGCTTTTGTGGATTGCATAACATGTTGTTTGGTTCTGTTGGCTTGGCTGGAAGAGTCTCGATGGCCCATGTGACTTTTTATTGTCTCATTATTTCAAGATTCTAATGTCTCTAATATATATTCGAAGGATTTTCTTCATGAATTGCACTGTTAGGAATTCTGATGGATTAATTATCGAAGTTACTTTCGATATTTTTTTTTAAAAGATATTGATTATAGATACAATCGATAGTTATTTGACATCGGACATCCTGTCTACAAGTTTGCAGGCAATAGTATAAGTTCACCGTGATAAAATTGTATTAGGCTTTGCTGTGATATTTGCTGTTATTTGTATTAACCTGCTGGGTATATTCTGTATTTGTATTAAGATCTCCTGGTATATTTCTTGTATTAGAGAATTCGGAAGATTGTGGATAATATTTAAGTTTTATTTTCCAACACTTTATCTGTTGGTTTTTATGTTTTTTTTATATATTTTAATGAAAATAAGGTAATAATGTAGTTCCATTCCTGCCTTTGTGTTAATTACTGTACTAAAACTAGAAACATTTCATTAACAAAAATGGTATCAAAAAATTATTTAAAGTTTTAATGATTCATTAACGTAAATTTTAAATGTATATTTTCAATAAAAAATATTTAAAAAAGCGCTACGAAAACAATTTTTTATTTATTCCTCGTTCGTGTAGGGATGAAGGAACTGTGTCAAAACTCAAAACGTTGTATTAGGTTATCGATATATTAATATCTATTTTTTATCAGATCATCTATACATTGATATCAATATATTTTAATATTCTTAATTTTAATAATGGAATCTATTTATTATCTTCTAGTCAATGAAATGTATACATTTATTTGTACTTTTGTATTGAATTTTAAAATTATTTTTTTGTACTTTCATTTATTTCAAATATTTAAAAGGAATATCTGTTAAAATCTTGAATAAAATGTAACTAGGCTCACTAATAATGAAACATAATATAGTTGTTATTATTGTATATTAGTAATTTATAATAATATCTCTCAAATTGTTGAAAATAGTAGCTAAAATTTAAAAAAACAAAACAAAAAAACACTTACAGCTGGGCTTTTATGGGTTTTATTAGGTGGGCTCTTTTGGTTTCTTTTGGGTGGTTTTTTTAATGCCAAAGCTGCTTCATATTACAACTTACTTAGATCCCCGTTATAAAGGCAAGTTTTTTTGTAACTTTTAGAAAAAAAAACCCCTTCCCCCAAAATCTTTAAGAAAAAAACCCCAAGTTAAAAATCGGTCCCTGAGTTGCAGTTGAAAAACTCAATCCGAACAGTCTATTAATTCGCCACCCATTAAAAGGAAAATGAAACGAAATCTACAGAACCATCACCTTCTACAAGTAAATCAATAACAGATTCTCTGAAAAATTTCTACAGTCCAGTAGGGATGAAGAAACACAAGCATTACCAAAAGATGTAGTGCAAATGATTGAAAACTATCAAAAAGAAAAATGACTAGATACAAATAATGATCCTATCAGTTGTCGGAAAGTTAAGCAAAATGTTTACCCACGCTTGAGTACACTTGCAAGGAAATTACTGACCTGTCTCCAACTAGTGCTTCAAGAGAGAGAGTTATTAGCAATGTTGGACTAATATATGATGAAAAGAGAAACAGACTCTTATCAGAAAAGGCAGAAAAATTTATGCTTCTCAAGCACAACTTTCCTATATTTGAAGTTTAATACTAGTGCAAAATGTATATATCATATTATAAAATCTCTTTTATTAAGGGCGGAGGTTGGAAAAGAGTTCTTGTTGGGTGCATTTTGAGTCGTTGTCCCTGTCCCGAACCCTGGTAACACAATTATAATAGATTGTGGCTAAAACTACCCGAAATATATTAGGCATATATATATATATATATATATATAGATATATATATATATTATATTAT
>JABUQX010121546.1:20000-22500 GCA_015478945.1 Trachelipus rathkii | reverse complement strand
TTGGCAATTGTCTTGACTTTTTTTTGGTGAAATTGAGTATGGTGATAAAGTAAGATGTCCTGTAAATGATGTTTTTTTTTTTCATTGTTTTTTCGTTTTTGTTTTATTCGTTTTTTTGTTGATCGGCTTTAGTTTCTGTTCTGAAAATGTGTTTTGGTGATACAGTCTGAAGTCCTGGTTATGATTTTAGTGTAATTTTTTTAAATCTGTTTTTTTCGGGGTTTTTTTTTTTTTTTTTTTTTTTTTTTTGGTTAATTGGTTTGCATATTGTTGTGAAATTGATCATGGCGATAGATTACGATGGGCCCTTATGACATCATCCTGTTTGTATTTGAATCTTTTTGTTCTTTCTTTTTTTGTAATTTGTCTTCCTGGCTTTTAATTATTGAAATTGAGCATTTTGATAAAGTAAGCATGTCTTGTACATATGAGGTTTGTTTTTCTTCATGTTTTTTCGTTTTGCTTATTTCGTTTTTTTGTTGATCCGCTTTAGTTTCTGTCTAAAAATGTGTTTTGGTGATACAGTCTGAAGTTCTGGTTATGATTTTAGTGTTTTTTTTTTAATCTTTTTTTTTTCGTTTTTTTTTTTTTTTTTTTTTTTTTTTTTTTTTTTTTTTTTTTTTTTTTTTTTTTTGGTTTGACTTATTGTTGTGAAATTGATCATGGTGATGGATTACAAGGTCCTGGTTATGATGGGGCCGTTTTTTTCATATTTGTTTTTTTCGTTTTTTTTTTGTTCTTTGTTTTTTTTTGGTAATTGTCTTTGCTTTTTTTTTTTTTATAATTGAGCATGGTGATAAAGTAAGATGTCCTGTACATGATGGTTTTTTTTTTCATTGTTTTTTTTCATTTAGTCTTAATCGTTTTTTTTTTGTTAATCGGCTTTAGTTTCTGTTCGGAAAATGTGTTTTGGTGATACAGTCTGAAATCTTGGTTATGATTTCAGTGTTTTTTTGAAATCTGTTTTTTTTTTTTTTTTTTTTTTTTTTTTTTTTTTTTTTTTTTTTTTTTTTTTTTTTTTTTGACTTATTGTTATGAAATTGAGCCTGGATAGATTATAAGTCCTGGTTATGATGGGGCTGTTTTTTTTTCTTTTTTTTTTCTTTGTTTTTTGCTAATTGCCTTGGCTTTTTTTTTATGAAATTGAGCATGGTGATAAAGTAAGATGTCCTGTACATAATGGGTTTGTTTTTTTTTTCATTGTTTTTTTCGTTTTGTTTTAATCGTTTTTTTTTTTTTTTTGTTGATGGTCTTTTGTTTTTTTTTAAAAATGTGTTGATACAGTCTGAAGTATTAGTTATGATTTTAGTGTTTTTTTTAATGTTTTTTTCGTTCTTTTTGTTTTTATTGGGGTTAATTGTTTGACTATGTTGTGAAATGGGTGAAGCATGGTGATTGTATTATAGGTCCTGGTTATGAGGGGCTTTTTTTTTAATTTTTGTTTTTTTCGTTCTTTTTGTTCTTTTTTTTTATTATTTTTATTTTTTTTTTGGTAATTGTCTTGACTTTTTTTTGTGAAATTGAGCATGGTGATAAAGTAAGAAGCCCTGTACATGATGGGTTTGTTTTTTTTTCTTTGTTTTTTTTTCGTTGTTTTGTTCGTTTTTTTGTTGATCGGCTTTACTTTCTGTTCTGATTACATTTTTACATACCCTAAAGCAGTAATCAGTAAATCAGTAAATCAAACCAACCCACCCTACCCCTCCCAACCCCATCCATGATCTATTGATCTAGTGATCTATTTATTATTGATCTACGTGATTCAAGTCATTACTTTCCTTAACATAAACACAAAACCTATGTATTTTTATTTAACTTGCTTAAAAATATATTTTTTACTAAAATTTTTATTCTTTTCATGATTATAACTTAAAAAAATTTTGTGTTTTTACATACCCTTAAAGCAGTAAATCAGTAAATATAGAATCAAACCACCATCCCGCCACTCTACTGTCCATCCATGATTTATCTATTGATCTATGGATCTATGGATCTATTGATCTATTGATCTATTGATCTATTGATCTATTGATTCAAGTCATATTTTTTACCAAAATTTTGGTTTTACATACCCTAAAGCAATAATTCAGTAAATCGGTAAATCAAACCACCATCCCGCCACCCTACTGTCCATCCATGATCTTATGATCTATTGATCAATTATTATTGATCTATTGATCTATTATTCTATTGATTCAATCATATTTTGTATAACATAACACAAAACTTTATTCTTTTTATGTTATAACGTAAAAAATTTACATTTTTACTTCCCCTAAATCAGTAAATCAGTAATCAAAACCCCCTCCCCCCGCCCACCCTTTACCTCCCTTCAAAACACTCCGATGAACTATTTGATCTATTGATCTAATGAATTTAAGTCACATTTCGAGTATATCATTTTCGGATAAACATTGCATAAAAATAAGTTCTTTAATTAAAACTGAACCAACGAATATATACTAGCGTAACAAAGTTTCACATTAATAAAGCTAACATA
>JABUQX010121546.1:10000-15000 GCA_015478945.1 Trachelipus rathkii | reverse complement strand
ATTTGAAAAATTGAAACTAAATACTCGTGAACAAACAAACAAAAATTCTCCAAGCGACGCCTAAAATTCAAAACGGTCTGAAAGAACCCATTGAACTTGAAACGACCGTTGGAAATAGGCATCACAAGTTTGTAAACAAAACTCTCTTTGTTAAGTGAAAATATGCCTGCTACGAAGAAACTATCGCTTAAAACCAAGTCAAATAAGACTAAAGTTTCACCCCATAAAGGAAAGGGGAGAAAAAAATCCAATTCCCCACCAACTGCTCTGTCTCCGCGAGAGAGAGAGTCACCTTCCATCTCTTCATCCGATGCGGAGCAAGTTGAGTCGCCGATAACTTCAAGATCAAAAACAACAACAAGACGACTCCGTGAATACAAGTCGCCTTCGAAACAGTTTAGTCATTTGACCTCCAGCCAACTCCCTCCTTTCGACCCATATGGTGTTATCAGCTGGTTGAGCGCTGTGAACGCAGTCTTCAAATTGAACCATATTGATGACACACATGAACGAGTGCGCCTTTTGGCGGGAATTTTACCAAATACTTTGGTTTCGAAGATACACTTTCCTTTGCAAGATGATGCTTATCAATTGCTCATTGACGATGTGGAGGAAACCTACTTACCAGCTCTAAGGCAAAGGATCCGAGAGGTCTTTAAAAAGGGAATGCAAAGAGATGAACTGCCGAGTGAATATATAAATAGAGTGAAAGACGTTTTAGGTAGTAGAAATTTCGATCTGTTGGTTGAAAATAACCCAAACTTTGCCATCGACCTCTTCTTAGATGAACTACCATCAAATGTTCAAATGAGTCTCTATGCTATGTCGGAAGACAAAAACCTCCACAGGATGGTCCGAGTTGCCGACGAATTATTTAAAAACTTTATACGAAAAGGAAAACATTATCAACCCTCAACAAATGAAGAATCTTGGGGGAGAGTAAATCTAATGAGAGAGAGAAAAGGCTTGTCCGACGCTGACTCCCAAAATAGAGAGAGTCACTCATATAGAGAGGAACGCCCACAAAACTCCACCAGCCTCGATCAGGAGAAGATTTCAAGCCAGTTAGAAGCAATGATGAAAGCCATAAGAGACCTGGCGGGCACTGTCGAGCTGCTCGTTAAAGAAAGAAAGCCAACAGCTGATGATAGAAACATGAGCCGAGGGAGAAGTGTAGGCCGAAAATCAAGATACAATAACAATACTGTTGATAATATTACAAGTCAGTACTGTTACTACCACCAACGCTTTCTCCACAAGGCTTTCCGCTGTGAATCTGAAGAATGCCCCCTATATCCCCTATTATATGCTCAAGAGGGGATGAATGCCAACCAAACGACAACAACAACAAAGGCGGGAAACGCCTAGATCGGCTGTGCCCGCTGCCATCTGGAGCCAGTCGTAGAAATTTAAAGTCCAACCATAAAGTTGTGACCTTCCATCCTGAAGTAGTAGTAATAACAGAAAATGAATTGAAAAATGATAAAAACAATGTTGCATCGAACTTTGAACATAATAAGGCAACAAATAACTCTATAGAAAATATAAATGAAAACAATACGGAAAATAATGAAAATAATAATAAAAATAATAATAATACTACTACTACTGATAATACTACTATTAATAAAAATAATAATACATACTACTACTACTACTACACTAATACATCAATAATAATAATAATAATAATAATGAATAATAATAATAATAATAATAATAATAATAATAATAATAATAATAATAATAATAATAATAATAATATTAATAATAATAATAATAATAATAATAATAAATAATAATAAAAATAAATATAATAACAATATAAGTGACATTGAAAACGTAAAAGAAAAATATGAAAACAATAACGATGAAAGTGGTATAATAAACTTGCATGCTAATTCTAATAAGAGTGTTAAAATCATACCACATAAATGTTCCGACAATATTCTGTACCAAAATATGAACCAAAATGAAAATGATTTAATAAATAAAATAAATGTACAGAAACCGAAAAATTGTATCGGACATGAAATTAAGGGTAAAGTACCATTAAATGATTTTTTAGGGCCTGTAAAATTACAGCATGTTAATTACACCTTTTTTAATGATATTTCATGTAATGTTACGCCAGGTACAAGCGTAGGTAAAGGTCATGAGGCAAGAATCTACCTTAGTCAGGTCGATGACAGTTTCAAAGACGATGGATACTTACGCATTAAAAAGATCTTTGACGGAGACCAGACAGGAAAGAAAGCTTGCGAGATGACTAATCTACAATTGTACCAGGTGTACGATAATTTAAATGATAGGGAACTCATCGTTGACTCCGGCTCTATGTATAACATCTTGAAAGCCGATTCTGTTGCAAGGCGAAAGCCTATTATCGGCCACATGTTGGCCGCAAATAACACTAAAATTAATATCTATGATGTAAAAACTATTAAATTTGACATTAATATGAGTAAAATTTATGTAGACGAGTTCTATATTGCTGACGTAGAGGTAAACATCTTGGGTCTGCCATTTCTTAAACGATATAATTTAGGTATAAGCTTTCAAAATGACATTTTAATTGACCCCTCAACTAATAAAGCTATAAATTTAGTTAGAAATAATGATTTTAGAAATAAATATGTGCATGAAATTTCCCGAGATCCTAAATCTCCCTCTGCAACCATTTCAACCTCTCCTAAGCCTGTTCCTATCAGTGATATCTTTTATAACGATTTATTATTGGAATACAAAGATTTGTTTCTCAATCCTTATGTAACCGAAAATAATTACATAAAAATTAAACAAAATGAAAGATGGGGAGAGATCTTTGAAAAGTATAAAGGCAAAATGAGCTGCGGGAACAACGCACTAATAAATAAAGAGGGTCAAATAACTGCAAATGAAGAACAAGCAGTCATACCTGAAAGAATATTAATAGAATTAGCTAATACATACCCTTATAAAGCCAACATCAAAGGCTCCCCGATAGCTATGAGAGCCAGAAGGATCCCCCATAAATTATATAATCAAACAAAAGCAGAATTTGATAATTTAGTTGCAACAGGTGTACTGATACGAACTAATTCCGCCTGGGCCTTCCCAGTGTCTGTCTTGGAGAAAAGTCACAACAGAGTTAGATTGATTTCAGACTTCCGGGAGTTAAATAAAAGAGCGGAACCCGAGCCCTATGGCTTACCAACATTGCAGGATGCAATATTCACATTGCAAGGGAGCAGATATTTCTCACGGGTCGATATGACGCAAGCTTACTATTCAATACCATTACATCCAGAAAGCATAAAATACTTCACTATTACCTCTAATATGGGAAATTTTAGTTATTGCAATTTACCGATGGGATATTCGGCCTCACCGTTTGTGTTTCAACGTTTCGTCAACATTCTCTTGCAGGGCCTCGAGAATACACAGGTTTATATGGATGATATATTAGTCCATACTAAGACAAAAGAGGAGCACAAGATTGCCCTCGAAAGGGTGTTTAAGCGGTTGCAATACCTACATGTAAACCTCAACCCCTCCAAATGCCAAATAGGAGAAACGGAAATAAACTATTTAGGTTACACTATAAATGAAGAAGGTATACGACCAAATGATGAGAAAATAAAAGAGATATTGGAGGTGCCAAAACCTAAAACGATCAGAGATTTAAGAGCTTTTTTAGGTCGCATTGGGTTTTACAGGAATACATTGAAATGTTGGGCAGATGTCATAGCCCCTCTAAACCTATTTCTCCGTGGTAAGCCTTACTCCCGGCGAAGGATAATATGGAATGAAGCTGCAGACAAAGCCTTTGAAAATGCAAAGAAAGCCATCCAACAGGCATCCACTCTGACGTATCCTAGTGCAGCTGGGCCGATAAAGGTCATAGTACATGCCACAAGTATAGCAATTGCATGTGCAATATTATCGAATGATGAGGCAAGTCGGCCAATCGCATTTTATAGCAGTGTCTTATCCCCCACTGAACAAAAATATGATTATGCAAATAAACTACTTCTGTGTTTGAATAAAGTACTTTTAAAATACGGATACCTTATCATAGGACGTCAATTTGCAATTGAAACAACATCGAGAGAGTTACTATCTCGATATAGTCGAGTAAACCATTCTAAAAATCAAAATGTTCGAGAAGTCCGCCAAATGAATTTTGTTAGCTCATTCCAACCGTCATGGCATTTAATCACTTCCAAAAACAACCCTTTGTCTGTATATCTTATGGATAATGAAATAATTGCAGATTGCAAAACTGATGAAGGGGCGTGGCCTCAAAATCTCTCAGCCAATAGCGGCGCGTCAGTTGTACAGACAGAGAACAGGATTGGTTCCTCAGCGAGCGTCTCGACCAATCAGAGCTCAGGACAGAAACCCAACAGAAATAATAACAATAAATGCTCTTTAAACGCAGAATGGAATGTGCCTCTACCTGAGGATTTAAAGGGTTGGTCCCACAAGAATTCAGACGGCGAGACAGCACGCGCCAAAACCGCAGACACGAACAAAGGTCTACAAGCAGTCCTTTTAAACCAAACCACTGACCCAAATTCCAAAAATACCTCACAGTCTTGCTATGAGAAAATCACGAATTTAAATGAATCACCTATACCGGTGGCTGAGCGGTTAGCTTTAGAAAATAAGTTATTGGATGAATATAAAACTCAAATTGTACACCAAAAAGCTGTGTGTGAGAGACATGAAGAACCTATAGAGGTAAAAATGGTAAATTTAGTCACTAAAGCGCAGATAGAACTGATAAAGCGTTTTAAAAATCAAATAGATTATAAAAGCATAATGACCAATCAGGAAAATGATGAATACATAAAAACATTGTTATTAGATAAAACAAAAAGCTCTCTTATTATTAAAAAACAACATTTTTGGTATCAACGAGAAGAAATTCAATTGTATGTGGATATCTCGCTAAACTATGCCAGAATATTGCTTCCAAATGCTAATATTGATGACGTGATAAAAATGACACATTC
>JABUQX010121545.1:10000-43937 GCA_015478945.1 Trachelipus rathkii | reverse complement strand
GTTGCGACCACGTATGTCGCCATATAAGTCTGTAAATGTAATGTGTTCTAATGTCAGCGTAAATGTAAGTTGTCATAGTGAATGGTTTGTTATAAGTGTCATACGTTGCTGAATGTGTCTTGTATTAATGTAAGTGTGTTGTCACTGTGTTACTGTGTGGCGTGTGTAGTGTTGTTAGTGTGGTAATCTTGTGCTGTTACTCGTGAGTCATGTGTATTGACCTGTGTGTGTGTATCATGTTGTTTTAATAATAATAACAATAGGCATGAAGTATAATAAAACTAATAATTATATAATAATTAAAAATAAAATAAATAATAAAAATAAGGAAACATAATAATTAAAATAAATAAAAAAATAATTAATGAAATAAATAAAAGTATGTTTAAAACAACAATTAAAAAAACAGAAATAAAATCTATGAGTTAAATCCAGTTGTAAAAATATGAGTTTTTAACAGCAGTAAAAGCATATGAGCTTAAAGCAGTTAAAACATGATGTTTTAAAGCAGCTAAAAACTGAGGTTTTAAAGCCATGTAAAGCCAGTTAAAAACAAAAGTAAATTATATCCCCTTGGTGGTAGGTCACACCTCTATTGATTTTTACTGTTTTACTGCTTAAGGTATATGTATCTTTAAAATATATGAGTTTTTATTTTTTTAAAGCAGTTTTTTTAAATCACTTCTTAAACAATTTAAAACATGAGTTAAAGCCATTTTTTTAAAACAGTTTTTAAAACAAACATAGCATACGAATCCCCTTGGTGTTATGTAGCATCTCTATTGATTTACTGAATTTACTGCTTTACGGTATGTAATGGTGAATAAATATATGAGTTAACAAGCAGTTTCTTAAACATGATGATAGTTAAAGCCCAGTAAAACATTGATGTTAAAGCAGTAAAGCAGTAAAACAAAAGCATACTAATGCCTTAGGTGTTAGGTAAACACCTATTGGAAATTACTTGATTTACTGCTTTAAGCGGTATGTAATTGTTAATTGTTTGGTTAATTAAATTGCGTACAGTTGTAGAGGGTAAAATAAATGTTTATATATCGACACTCTGATGGTTTTGTTTTTCTTCCTTACAACAAATTCTCTAAAAAATTTCATAAATATTAAATTTTAAGTGTTAAAATAAAAAAAAAGATGTCTGTAAGTGGTTACAGTTTTTAGCGTTCGCGAAAATGTTTGTTTGTAAATAAAAATTGGTTTTTTTTTTTTTAAGTATGAAATAACAACTGAATGTATGACTCCCGTACGTATATATCATATATATATTATTTCTTCATTCGCGCGGGGGGGAAATTGCGCCTGCGGAGCGCGCCGCGGTGGGCGGGTCGTACGCGGAAAAATATTGCGCACTGCACGGGAGAGCACGCGGGCGGGACGCACGCTGCGAGCGGGCGGGGGTCGTTTGGGCCTTCGCGCCCGGTGGATCAGCTGCGGACCGCCCCGTGGGCGCTTATGATCTAAGTTAGACGAAAGATGAGTCATAAGAGGAAACATCACTATAGGTGGGTCATTAAAGATGGACTTCATCAAAGATGAGTCATCACAAAGATGCGGCAACAAATTGAGCTTCGAGCTGGGTGGTGATGTAAGTTTGGTACGTTCCTGTACCTGTTGTAGCGTCGTGAGTTGTTAAAGCTGCTATATGGGGCTCCTCCTAGTGTCAAGTCGTCTTCTGATGGCGAGGTAAAGTCTGCAAAGTGTTTACTAATTATAAAAATACTAACTCTAGTCAGGACAGCATTCTAGCGATTCTGTAATATACACAATCGATTCCCTTCATCACCTTATTACCTAGGGCAGTAGACACCCATATCTAGGGCATATTTAGGCGCTCAGGGAGCAGGCTAGAAAAAGGCCTTGAAAAAAGTGGCACTAGTTGGGGCACTATGTGGCACCTCACTGTCGGCACTATGTGGGCACTCACTTGGGACTCACTTGGGGCACTCACTTGGCACTTCATTGGCACTCATTGGCACCACTTGGCACTCACCTGGCACTCACCTGGCACTCATCTAATACTCATAGAACACTAATTGAACATCCCTAGATACTCCTTACGTTGATTGGGAACCATCAATCAAAGTTGAGCCATCAATAACTCTGAGTCATCAAAGCTGAACCATCAAAGTGAACCGCCAAACCGATGACACCATCAACAGAATGAGTCATCAATTAATGCTGAGCAGTTCAAAAGTTGAGCCATCAAAGTTGAGCCATCAAAGTTGAGCTCATTCAACAAACGTGAGGGCATCCTCAAAGCTGGGGCATTAACAGTTGAGGCATCAAAGTTGGTGGGCATCAAAGTGAGGCATCAAAATCTGAGCATCAAATTGTACCGTAGACTACAAAAAGGGCTTGACCGGAAAAAATTTGGAGTTCTCAAAATTGCACCCTGGAAGACCAAAGGGTTGCGCTCGCAAAAATTAGGTCTGCCCGAAAAAAAGGTTATGGACCAAAAATTAGGGTGGGTCAAATGACCCATGGAAGACCAAAGGATTGTTCGTGTGTACGTGTGTATAAGTGTGAATGTAAGTGCAAGTATCTATGGGTGAGTGTTAGATTCATAGTGAATGTTATGTATAAGTGTAAGTGGGTGTGTATGTGTTTGTTGTGTGTGCCCAGTGTGTTGTGGTGTTGGTTTGGTTTCGCTGTGTGTGTCTGGTGTCATGTAAGATGTGTGTCATGTGTGTTCAAGTTAGGATAGTTCCAGACATGCAGTTCAAGTTGAGAGAACGAAATATGTGACGGGTGGGACACGAGTGGGCAAAAAAAATTAGCGTGGGCCCCAAATTTGACCCATGGTATATTTGTAGGGCCAAAGGTCCAAGGCCCGAAAATCATCATGGGTCTAAACAAGGTTAAGACATTTTTTTAAAAAGGCTAAGCCCCAAAGAAGGACAAAAAAATTAGCGTGGGTCAAAATGCCATGGTACTCGTCAAGCTGGGAAAAAGGGGCCCAAGGACAAAAAAGTGTTTAATTAAAGACGTAATCAAAAAAAATAGGGCTAAGGCCCCTAAAGCGGTGGCCAAAAATAGGGTGGGCCAAAATTGACCCATGGAACATACCAAAGGGTTGGTCGAAAAATTAGGGATGGCGGTACCGTACCAAAACGTTGCGTTACCCAACCGTTTGCGCGCAACCCTCTTCGAAGCGGTTGCAAAAATTTGCGCGTTGCCCGAAAAAATTACGGTTGCCAAAAAATTGGGTGCCAAAAAATAGGGTTGCCAAAAAATTTGGGGTGCCCAAAATTCACCCATGGTATATGGCAAGGTGGTCAAACGCCGAAATATCATGGTCAAAACAAGGTTAACATCAACAAAGGGCTAAGCCCCTAAAGGGAAGCCAAAAATTTACCGTGGGTCAAAATGACCCATGGTATCTGGTCAAGCTTTGGAGGAAAGGGCAAGACAAAAAAGGTAAAGCATCACAAAGAAAAGGGCTTAAGGCCCCAAAGGGTGGTCAAAAAACTTAGGGTGGCCAAAATTGACCCATGGAAGGCCAAAGATGCTCGAAAAAAATTAGGGTGGTTTACGTTACAACGGTTGCTTACGCAACCGTTTGGCGCAACCCTTTTCGAAGGGTTGCAAAATTAGGGTTGCCCGAAAAAAATTGGGTTGCCAAAAAAATTAGGGTTGCCAAAAAATTAGGGTTGCCAAAAAAAAATTAGGGTTGGCCAAATTGCACCCTGGAATACAAAAGGCGGTTGGCCGAAAAATTTGGGGTCTCAAAAAGGTACATGTCAAAAAAGGTCAAGGCCAAAAAGGTAAAGGTCAAAAAAGGTCAAGCCCCAAAAAGGTCAAGGGCAGAGTAAAATTTGGGCCCAAAAATGCCCGGTGCCCAGATTTAGGGGTGGGGTAAAAGAGGCCGTGCTCCAGTTTCCCTTTTGGGGTAAAAGCGACCGTAGTCCAATATGGCCTTATACTACTTATATATATATATATATATATATTATAGTATATATATATATATATATATAATAATATAATATATATTATATTATATAATATATATTATATATATATATTAACTTATCATATATATATATACTATATATATATATATATATATATATATATATATATTATATATATATATATTATTATAGATAATATATATATATATATATATATATATATATATATTATATTATTATATATATATCATATTCATATATCATAAGATGGGATGACCATGAGAAGACCTTAACAAAGAAAATAGGAAACTCTTCTGGAAGCAAGTACTCGAAAGTTAAGAAAGAGAGTATAGGGAATCTTCATAGAACAGATGAATAGGAATTGACTTCGTGACTGATGAAACGGATGTGAGGAGAGTGTGGAAGCCGGAAGGAACACTTCGAAAATCTGAAAAGTATTGCCAGTAATGAAGATAAGATGCGTGAGTGTGTGTGGGTTTGAAGATGTAAGAATAAAGAGGTATTTTAGGGATGAATTAGTTAGCAGGGAGAAATTAATAGGTAGAAAGAGGAAGTTGAAGAATGGTAAATCAACAATTAAAGATGGAATTACAGATGAAATGATCAAAAATGGAAGCGAGATTGTGATTGACCGGATATGGAAATTATGTAAAAAGCGTTTCTGGAGGGTATAGTCACGAAATATTGTATTACAGTGATAATACTCTTATATAAGGGTAAGGGGAACAATAGAAACTATAGGGGTATTAATTTAATGAGTGTTGTAGGGTAGATATAAGCAGAAATATTGGTTGAAAGAGTGCGTCGAGTGACTGAGGGACTAAATGTTGAAGAACAAGATACATTTTGCAGTGGTAGAGGATGAGTAGATCAAATTTCTACATTAAAGCAAAGGAATAAGAAAATGAGAGAGAAGAGGAAAAAATCGTATTTAAGTTTTACTGACTTTCAAGTTATAACAGGCGTATGACAGGATCAATAGGGAAGCTTTGTGGCAGGTGTTAATGATATTTGGTATTGGTGGTAAGCTTCTGAATGGAATCAAAAGTATATATGCTGATATTGAAGCTTGTGCAAGAATAATTGGAGTGGAGAGTAAAGGGTTCAATATTAATAGGAGAGTGAGGCAGAGATGAGTTATGTCTAAATGGCTATTAAATTTGTATATAGATAGGGTGATGAAAGAATTGAAGGTAAAGTTGGCAGGGAAGGGTGGTAAAAGGTTAAGCTGAGAGACATGGAGAAGGCACGGAATCAAAGCCCGCCCACGCCGAGAGCATGCCATTGCTTATTGTCTCGCTGGTTATTATTTTACTTTTCTTTCGTGAATCTGGAAAAGATTATGAGAGGATTGATAGAGGGGCTGACAGAGTGTGAAAAAGGAGCTATTTGAAAGTAAATATGGATAAAAGTAAGGTGATTGGGTAGATGAAGAGAATTCACAATGTGAAATCATGTTGGATAGTGAACAACTGGAACAAGTATCTGAATTTAAATTTAGGCTATTTGCAGGTAGAAAAGGGAACGAATGATGCAGAGTGTAGTAGGAGAAGTTTTCTGTGAGACGGTAGCGGTAAGTAGGCAAGCATAGCAATTAGGTCTTTGGTGAATGGAAAGGCACTACCAAGTCAAGTCTTGAGTGCGCTAGCGTTCTGTATGAGGGTAAGTTGTTACCAGTTTTTTTTTTCGAATAGCACTTCGAAACTATGATGTGGCAATAAGAAATTACTCAGATCTAATGTAGCAGCCTGCATTCAGATGCGGATAATCTTAGGGGTTTTCTGTATCAAGGTGTGAGAAGATGGATAAAATGAGGAATGATCGTTAAGAAAGTCATGAATGAATGGTAGTCGGTTGATTAAGCGGGTATATAGAGGTGAGTGTGTTGGGAATCAACCTACTGAGAGACCTTAGGAACTGGATTAAATCAGTAAAGGAGTGTCTGAAGGGAAAGAATTCGTATTTGACTGAAGTTAGAAGAATGGTGCATAATGGCAATGCTGAAATGGCTGGTTTCTTGTTGGTTGTGAGAGGCTTATGGGTGTTGGGGGCGTTACGCCCAGGGGAATTAACCCTTACAATTTGACGAGATACGCCACAGTGGGAGCGTTCATCGTGGCTATTATGTGAAGCCCTAGGGTGCATTTTTGAAAGCGAAGAGCTCGCACTTAAGGGTATGAAGGGAAGGTGCTGGGAGGCTTTCTTTTAACTTACGTTAATGCTCTTCTACTTAACTATTCTATTTCCGTGATTTACCAAGAATAGTCGTTCAACAGGAGCATTTCGGGGTCAACACGGACCGGCTTTTGCGGAAGGCGAGTTGTTTCGGTGCTGGTCCTTTAATAAAGGGGCTGGTTCCCATGAATTCGCTAGTAAATTGATTCAATTCAAGTTCATATTATTGTGTTGGGATTTGGTTTAGTCGTTGGACAGGGCAACCCAGACAACATCTGCTCAAGTTTAGGAATTGGAGCGGTATCAGTATCTACCAAGCAAGCATCAAGAGAAATGTGTGGATATCGAGCTGTTTCCGTGAAGTGTCTCAGGAAGGTTGATCATCCAGAAGGTGTTATCTTTTTGATAATGTTCTGGTCGATACTGGGTTCCGATTTCCGTATCTTCGTTGGGTGGACAAAGTCTGAATCTGAGAAGATGTTGCCCAGTATAAATCATCTGCGAGTGATTTTGGGAAATTGACGAAAATTGGAAGTTTTATTTAGTATGAGATCTCTGTCCCCTTTCATGCCTACCACACATCCAGAACCCTAGAGTGTTGCGGGGTATGTCGCAGTTACGCTGGAGGGTTTTCAATTTGTTTCTCTCTGGAAGCGCACGAAAAGCATAAGCTCAAAGAGAGAATGTGTCTCTAACATCAAGCTTCTATTTGGATTTGTATCATGCATCCTAATGTCTTAGACATCCCTTTGTGGGAGTCCTGAGTAGGAATATTCGGAAAGAAGTCATTAGGGCAGATAGAAAAGCTGAGTAATCTCGCAAACTCGAGTGATTGTGGGTGTATCGAAGTGTGATGATTTTGGTACAAAATTCTATTGAAGGTTATGCTTTGTCTCAGCCGAATAAACCTATGGCGTGTTTTCTTCTGAGTTAGACTTTTTACGTCTAGGCGTGTTAATGTTGTCTTTGGTTTAGAAATTGGATAATTGCTTGTATATGTCTAACGAAATAATCTTTAGCTGGTGACATTTTATTCTTTTCTTTGTGTTTTGACAACAAAGCTTTCTTCAGGAATTGCAGTAATAGTGGTGAGCGTTTACTGGCACAAAGACACATCCTCTTGCTGATAGTGGTGAGAAACCTATTGTTTAGGTAACTGAGAACAGAGAATGGCTCTTACGAAATTTTCAGTTTTTTGCTGGATGAACCAAACTAGTTTTTTCAGTGTTTGGTTTCGTTGAAAAACTTATCGGAAGGGTTGATGCCTTTTGGACGGAAGATTTGTATCGGGTGTTGTACTATTTACCAAGGCAGCTAGTGTGGGCAATCTGGCAGACCTGGGTACAGTAAACTGGTCTGGTTTAGCTGAGATGTGGGAGTTCTACTGATGGTTATTGGTCAGTGGAATTAAAGAGTGAGCACGGGCAGCTGCATGTAGCGTAATTTCCTTGTTTGTAGTATATTTTCATTGAGCTGCCGCAATGGCATCCTCTTCACTGCTCAGATTAACTCCCAGCCTCCTGTCTTCAAACAGGTAAGATGAGCATTTGAAAAAAGGCAATATCGTTCTTAATCCGAGGGCTTCAACAGTTCAAGAATATGAAAATAATTCTACTCAGATAGTTAAAATATTAAGGGAGTTCCCCTACAGTATCTTCGGATCACCTAAAACCATTCACAATTTAACAAACTAACGTCCAGTGCGAGGGATAAAATGTGTGAACATTGTTAATTGTGAACCCTATTCTTCACTATGTGGTGCATGAAGGTAATTAGAGAATCAGCAGTAAATGAGATTGAGGTTGTCAAGGTAGTCCCAACTATGGGGGAATCTATAAATTTTAACTGTAAATCTTTTCTGCTGGGAAAGTTTCTTATGAACAGCAGTTTCCTTCCTTCTTCTCTCTGCTCAAAAGATTAAAATGCCTTTAATGGTTCTTATTTCATTCGAGTAAAAATAAGATGATGTTTGCAGAAGCACGTTAAGGGATTGGCAAGTAGAACTTTGATTCCGAGTAAGTCAGAGCGTGAACGAGGAGGGACGCATTCTCGATTAATTGACTAGATACCTTCAATCTAAAAGCTTCTTCAAACTGCATCGCTAGAGAAGAATGTCTTTGCTCAGAAGACTTTGGAGTAGTCGATCGCCAATATGTAATGTAATTTATAGCCAGCATTCCGGGGGAGAAGCACATGGAGTAAACGCAATAGAATGACTTTGACGGATTGCCCTGGCGTTTGAGCACCTGGTTGTTAGAGACATGCCAGTTGTACGAACGCGAATACATTAATGCAAAGACCCTCAGGTTACGAGAAGGAAGAAAAAAACGGAAGGCTCCTTCTTCCTAGAATATATAGCCGAGGTGGGAGTCAGGCTGGAACCCAAACAATGGTAGTTGTTTTATGTTAGTTGAACTCACCTTGTTTAAAACTTTTTCTTTTATTGAACTTTTCCATAAAAATAAACCCAAACTTACGCTCCATAGATTAGCAAATATTACAATAAAGGGCAAGATCCAATATCTTGCTCGGGCGTATCCCAAATTTTCGCAACCCCCTAAAGATGGTAAATCGGAATTTTCTCTTGTGTCTAAAATAAACACAAACTCGAACAAAATCAAATTTATATGTCTTTCAGTGTCTTTCTGTGTCTGAGTCTTCTTCAGAATTTTCAATTACTCAAAGGCTAAGTTTTTGACATCTTGTTTGTTGAAATTTTTATACCTATGAGCTTCAAACTGAAATATGCTACAAACTTTAGCAAATAATATCCACAGATTTTTTCATATGTTAATTATTTCCTGTTACCGAATTTGCCCAATCTGGAAACCCACGTTGTTTTCGATTTGAAATGGAAAACAATGTATCTTGTTTCCGATTTTCAAATTAAAACAATTTATTAAATTGGAAAGAAAAATTGGAATATCAATAATCAGAACTCCAGCTGAAGAAATTTGCAAAAGAGAAAGGTAATCCGAAAATTTTTTAAAAGAAATTTGATTTCACCACAAATATCTTTATAAAAAGAGGATTCCCCCACTATAAATCCCAAACATTGATGTTGATCGGACATATAATAATAATAACACCAATAAATTTCCTCATTCCAAACTTTAATAACGAGTGAGTTTCAATATACTGCGGCAAAAACTCAACATCGAAATACTGCTCGTACTTTCTACAAATGAATTTTCAAATTAAAACACAAAAAATAGTGTTTTGAAAACTTGAATTCTAAAGAATGACTACCACTAGCAGAAAAAACACCGGAAAACAACGTTTTAGAGGGCAAAAAGCTACATTTTGTGTTTATATAGTCAAAATCGGCTGAAAATTCCAATTTTATGTCCATTTTTAGAGGGGTTAAAATTGGGCTCAGCCAATTATAAATATCTTGCCCTAAAGCAAGATAAACATAAAAGTAAATAACATGATGGGCTGGAAAGAGTAAATTCTATGAGGTGATCCTTCTCCCACAACAAGCATACAGGCCAGAGACTACGCATCACCCCCGGATTCAACCGTTATGAGGAGGCTGTGGATGTGCCTCGGAGATCCTCCCGGACCCCACGCCGGCTTTACTCCGGACCCACACGGCTATCTATATAGCCTACGGATAGAACCCGAGATTATACACCAAAGTGCAGATACTCAGGCTAGCCAAGTATCGAGTCCATACAATTGGCACATTTGTCCCATGTATGTTCGTAATGTAATTGGGTAACATAAGGATACCCATGAGTATAGTGAAGTGAAATTCCATGCAAGAAGAGGCACGGATTAGCCCAAGGGCGTGACGAAAAAGGAGGCGGGAAACCTTAGTTACAACGCACTAAAAGGCTAATGAGTGGGATTCCAAAAAAAAATAGAAATTCATGATAAAGAAGTGGATTGAAAAGACAGAAATTATACGAAAAATAATGAGGGAAAGGATGAAGATTAAAGATTACGTATGTGACCCAATCACTAATGCACCGAATTGCACAGCAAATTGCAATACTACTTCTCGGCCGTGGATCAGAAATCCCACCAGCATTGTTCCTTATTGCTATGCCATGTTCTAGGTTGTAACAAGAGCATAACACCATAATAAGAACCAATACCCCCTGCGCAACTTCATTATTATATATATATACTATATATATATATTATATAAATAATATATATATATATTATATATATATATATATATAATATGTATATACTTATATATGATATATATTATATATATTATATAAAAATATATATTATTATATTTAAATATATATTATATATATAAAGTATAAATATATAGTATAAATATTTAGATTATTTATTATATATATATATAAAATACTTAATACATATATAATATTATATATTATATATATTATAATTAATTATATAAAATATATAGTTTTCAACCTAAACTTTAGTGAAAGATAAACAAAAGTTCAAAGTTGAATTTAACTTATTTTGAATGAGACGATATTAGATGATATTCTATGAAAAGATACGCTCCTTTGCCAGCTCAATTCTGCACATATAATTAAAATATCTTAATACGTCAGCAGAAAATAAATACGGGATTTATTATTTCCTTTTCATAAAAAAAAGAATAGAGAGAATTTTTAAATGTTATAATAACTCATATATATATATATATAAAACATATATATAACTACTATAATTAATATAATTATATATATATATATAATATATATAAAATATAGTTATAAATTAATTATTTTATATATATATATAATAATATATATATGATTATATATGCTATATTATACTATAATATATATATATTATTAGATATATTATATGGATTTAATACATTATTTATATATATAAAAATATTAATATTATATACTATAATAATATTATTACTATAATCTATAATTATTATATATATCTATATATATATAATATATAATATAGATATATATATATATATATATATAGATATATTATATTATATAATATATATATATATATTCAATAAATTGAAAATCAACAATTAAGTTAAAGTTAAAACAATTACAAAATGTGCACACGACGTATACACATCCACATATGCAAGCTCGGACATGACTGTATGACCTCGTGAACGTAAAGTGGGAGGAGCTTGTCCTTGGCAGTATCCTTTGTCGGCAGATCAATCCTCAATATTCCCGCATCACTACTGACTAATAAGTGTTTTTAGTAAAACTAAGCTGAAAAGTAAGAAAGAAGAAAGGTTTGAAATCTACAGGGGTTTGGTTCAGAGGGTGAGTCAGAGTCAGACATTAATTCAGAGTCAGAATCAACAGTATGATCTCAGCCAACATCAAGAAAGTAAAATTATTGTTCATAAGTTAATGCGAGTAAAGATGAAATTGATGAGTGAAATTTAGATATTTATAGGAGTATATGTCTCTCTAAATAACAGCTCATTAGAATTAAGGAAGGCGTTCTGGGAAGAATTAAACCATTGTTTAGGTAGATTTACTAGAAATGTTAGTGTGCTTGTCAGGCAATTTAAATGCAAGGATGGGTGATGTAAAAGTAGGTGGAATGGTTGGTCCTATTGGAGTAAGTGGTAAGAATGAAAATGTGCTGCTAGAGATGTGAAAATTATAAACGCATGATTAGTAAAAGAAATATTCACAAATATACATGGGTCAGTGGAGTCACCGGTGATATCGCCCTGGTTGACTATATTTGAGTATAACAAATAAAGAAAGATAGGTTGTTGGATATAAAAGTCTTGAAAGGATTAGCTGAAGGTATATCTGATCATTATTTTGTAGAAGCAAAAGTTAATGGTGAAAGGAGAGTTATTATTAAAAGAAAAAAAAGAAGGGTTTGCAAATCATTTGGTTTCTAATAGTCACGAAACATGGAGGAAATACAAATGGGTGCGAAATGAAGTTAAAAGGAAAATTAAAGCTGTACAGATAAGAGCGGATAAAAGGTGAAAGATATCCTGAAAACTATTCACAGAGTAATCTGAGTGCTGATAAGGAGGATAAAAAAAAATAGGTTCGAAATAAATGGGAAGATGTTGTAAATAGCGCAAAGATCTTGAATAAAATTTGGTTCATGAATCAGGATGATACGGAAGTTGAGGAAAGATGGAAAGAGCTTTTCAAAGGATTACTTAATGCTTTGAGGCAGGTAGATGAAGATGAGGAAAGAAGACAAGTTAGAGTAATAGAAGAACCATAAGACTGTATATGGACGAATTTCAATAAAAAAAGTTAAAAGTATTACAGATAAACAGAAAGAAAGCTATTACTAGAATGTGTAAGATGTGTGATTGTTTACAATGTAAATGGAAAGAAGTTCTGCAGAAAAAAAGAAAGATTTTTTTGCATGCTTTCATGGTTTGAAAAAGGCATATGATAGAGTGCAAAGAGGTAAGTTGTAGAGAGCATTAGGAAGTTATGGAATAAAAGGTTTGCTATTAAAAGCAATTAAAACATTTTACAGAAACAGCAGAGCATGTTATAGGATTAGCAGGAAGGATGGGGAGAGATTTTAAGTAGGAGTAGTCGAGTAAGTTGTGTTAGGTCTCCATGATGATCAAATTTTTAGAAATTAGTAGGGATATAGATAGAATTGGGAAAGGAGCTGATATAAATATGCATGAGGGCAATTGGGAGATAAGCGTTTTACGTTTTGTTGGCGAAACTATTTTGTTCCTTGAACAAAGAAAATGCATTGACTATGGTGCTAATCTTATCGAGTGCCAAGGAAAGAATAAAAATTAGTCTTTCCTAAAGTAAAGTGATGAAAATTAGCACAAAACCCAAAGGAGACGATTCTCACAATCTGGTTGGATATTCAAAAAGGTGAATGGGTAATCTCAAACAGGTACTTAGGAATGGATATTTGGGCTTTCGGAGGCATGAAAATAAGGATTGGCCATAGGGATGCTTTGAGCGATGAAAATTTAATAGCCTTAGGAATTAGGGAAAAAGGGAAACTTATTCAGGAAGAGTAAAAATTAAATTGTTTGACTGTATATTTCTTCCAACTGTTCTGTATATATAGATGTCAGACGTGGGGATTAAAACTCTAAAATGAAAAAAAAAAAAATAACTCTGTGAGTTTTTGGAAATGAAACCGCTTGCAAGATTCTTGAAGTTGCCCAAAAGAGGAGATATAAATATTTAAAATGTAAAGAAAATGGATATGTGCCGATATGAGAAAGTTCGCGACAGAAAGAGCAAATCAGTGTACTAAGATTAAAGACATGGAAGAGTAGCCGTATGACTGGCTAAAAAGGATTTTTGCCGAAGTTATGGCATAGGAGAAGGCCACTCAAATGGAGATTGGATTAGGAGTAAAGGAGCTAATAACAGCAAAAATTATGATAAAGAAATAGAATTACCATGATAGAATCACTTGAGAAGAGTACACATGGAAAATTTTCCGGGGCCCCCTAGGATACAATAATTCAATCACTGGAACAAGCAAATGACTGAACCAGCATTCCCGATTGCAAACTGACACCACCCCACAGTTATGTGGAGACCAGTTGCATTAATATATATATTATATATAAATATATTATATAATTTGTATATATATATATATACTATCAATATATATAATATATATTTATAGTTATATATATATATATATATATTTGTAGAATATACTATATACTTATATATGTCATAAATATATATATATAATACGTAATAATATATATATATTAAAATATATTAGTATAAGTATAATATATATATATATATATATATATAATATAATATATATATATTATATATATTATTTAATTATATATATATATATATATATAATATATACTACATGTATATATTATATTATATTAATAATATATATATTATACTAATTATTGTATAAATATATATATATATAGTAATTACATTAGTCCTAATATATACTATATATAATAGATTATAATAAATATTTATGATAATATATAATAATAAATTATTATATATTAACTTATATTATTATAATATAATACATATATTTATTATATATAATATTATATTAGCTAAATATTATATACTATATATATAAAAAATATAAAAATATATATAATATACATATAAGTATACCCTATATATAATATATATATATATTTATATAAAAATATATAATATACACACTATAAATAATATAGTATAAATGTATATATTATATATATATATATATACCGTACTACATATAATAATATAACGCTTAATTATGCCTTTTTTTTTATTTTTTATTCCCCACAACATTCATTTTCGTCTTTTAATACAATATATTTCCATATAGTGATTTTATTATTATTTTTCCTGCTTTTTTTCATTTCCTCTCTTCGCTTTTTATTTCAGTATTTCTTCTTATCATCTTTCCTTGCTGTTTTTTACCTTGTCTTCTTTTGATTTTCCATTCCTGCCACCCTTCTCTGTTCTTCTTTCATTACAATATCTTTTAATTTACAATATTAAGAAAATTCATTTTTAAATCAAGTTTATAATTTGATCACGGGAATACAACATAAACTTGGTTCAAAATTCACCCGACCTAAATCATTACCTCGATCTTTTTCTTATTCTTGAATGCTGACGAATTTAGTTGAATAAATAAGAGACGGGAAAGAGATTTTGCTTTTTCTGACACCTGGAGATGACTCTCTTGGAAAAGAAATTCTTTATTTGATCTCTCTCTCTCTCTCTCTCTCTCTCTCTCTCTCTCTCTCTCTCTCATGTTGCGAAATGTTTTATTTATTTATAAATGAAGAAATTCTGCTTTACATAGTTTTGAGAAACTCTTGTTTGAGTTATTTTAAACCCTTTCCTCCTTAATTCAAAGGAATTTGATGATTTTTTTTCCTTTGTTCAATTTTTTTTTTGTTTTTTTTATATAATTATTTTTCCTTTTTGGTATTTTCATTTTTTTTTTTTTTATAAAATATATTTTTTCGTCTTTGTTTTTCAAATGTCAACTTTAGCAAAGTGAAAATATTTAATGATTTTATTTAGTTAGATCAGTAATTTGATTTTGTTACATCAAAAATATTAAAAAGAAAATATTTTATATAAGATAGCTTGTATAAGTATTTATCGGAAATTTAAACAATTATCTACATGATAACAAAGATTATAATATTCGTTTACTTACTTTGATGCTAAGGACATGTTAATGACAGAGATTTTTTTTTTAAATACTTTTAAAAATATTTTTTTGCAATATGTTATTTTAAAAATATTTTAAAATTATATATTTTTTAAAAGTATTTATAACAAAAAATAACTGTAGATGGTTTTAAAGTTAAGTCTAAAAATATTTTTTAAAAGGTAAATGCATGGGCTTTCCGAGCACCACACCTCGCAGCACCAGGAAGCAAAAATTTCGCACTGCACCGCACGGACATGCCGGTCAACCATTGGTAAATCATTGACAAATTTAAAAATTAAAGTTCGAGACCTAACTATGTAATATTCTCCTCTGACGTAGAATTAGTAATCCTCTCCTCTCACACTGGATTTCCAATACTATCCTATTAGATTAGTTATACTCTCCCATCACTCCATTCCCTTGGATTAACAATACTCCCCTTATACTTTGAATTTGCAATATTCTACTCTCATGTAGGATTATTAATACTTTGATTTAACATTGGATTAGTGATACTATTCTCTTCTAACGAAGAATTACTAAGCACTTCATTTTTGGCTTACTCCTCTCATCTTGGATTAGCAATATTCTCTGAATTAGGATTAGCATTACTCTCCTACCATGTTTTATTAACAATACTCTCCATTTCAGTTGGATTGGCAACATTCTTCTAAAGCTGAATTTGCAATGTTTTCCTTTCATGTTTTATTATTAGTACTGTCCAATTCCTTTGGATTAGCAATATTCTCCAATGACGTTCGATTAACAATACTTTCTCTAAAGTTGGATGAGGGATATTATCTAACCTTGGAATAACAACTCTCTCCTCTGTCGAAAGATTAACAATACTCCACTTATTATGTTTTTACTAGTAACACTCCTCTTCCGAAGGATTAGAAATACTCTCCTTTTCCGATAGATTAGCAGTAATCTCCTCTTCAGATAGATTAGCAGTACTCTCCTCTTCCTATGAATTAGCAGTACTCTTCTCTTTCGATAGATTAGCAGTACTCTCCTCTTTAGATAGATTAGCAGTACCCCCCTCTTTTATGTGGATTAACAGTACTCTCCTCTTCCGATAGATTAGTAGTACTCTCCCCTTCCGATGGATTAGTAGAACTCTCCTCTTCCGATAGATTAGCAGTACTCTCCTCTTCCGATAGATTAGCAGTACTCCCCTCTTCCGATAGATTAGCAGTACTCCCTTCTTTCGGTGGATTAACAGTACTCTCCTCTTCAGATAGATTAGTAGTACTCTCCCCTTCCGATGAATTAGCAGAACTCTCCTCTTCCGATAGATTAGCAGTACTCTCCTCTTCCTTTAGATTAGCAGTACTCTCCTCTTTCGATAGATTAGCACTACTTTCCTCTTCAACGATGTAAATGTATAAAACATAGAAACAAGAAATAATAAATAATCAAGGATATATATATATATATATATATATATATATATATATATATATATATATATATATATATATATATATATATATATATATAAATATATATATATATATATATATATATATATATATATATATATATATATATATATATATATATAGATATATATATATATATATATATATATAGGCCAGCGTCTGGATTAGCCGTCATATGTATCTTAAAAACTATTAATGCTACAGTAAAATTGGAATATTACTGCTGGAATGCTGGTCCAAAGTTTGCATTGAAATGAAAAAAAATATATTCAGTAACGTCAATAGCTACAAAGGAAAAGGAATACATTTTTGAATCCTCAAAATTTCACATAAGAAAATGTAAAAAAAAAAAAAAAAAAATTATTGTTAATAATTATAGTAATATGATTATAGCTATTTAGAGACCTTTTATTGGTTCTCTAAAATAAATAGACTTTCTATTAAATTTTGGCTTTTTTTTTTATTAATTAGGGGCTGGAGCCGACGGGGAACATAGGGGGACGTTTTCCATACCCCGTAGGGGAGGGGCGGAGGAACCCCGCGACACCCAAATACCAAAGAGCGGGGGTTCCGGAGACTCTCCCCGGAGGGGGGAATTGTCCTACCCCGTAGTCTCCCCGGAAGGCCGAGAGACCCCGACTCCTGCCATCGGTGCGGTATACCCTTGGGGTATTCTTTAGTAAAAAAAAAAGCAAAATTTAATAGAAAGTCTATTTATTTTAACGAGTAACCAATAAAAGGTCTCTAAATAGGCCTTCTAATCATATTACTATAATTATTAACAATAATTTTTTTTTTTTTTTTTTTTACATTTTTTTTTTAAAGAATTTTACCAGATTCAAAAAATATTCTTTCTTCGCTGTAGCTATTGTAGTTTTTGAGATATATATATTTTTATTTTTTATTTTATTTTTTTTTTTTTTTTTACTTTTTCTATGCATACTTTCTTTGGACCAGCATTCCAGCAATGTATTCCGTTTTACTGTAGCATTAATAGTTTTTAAGATACATATGACTTATTTTTTTGTTTATTTATATATATATATATATATATATATATATATATATATATATATATATATATATATATATATATATATATATATATATATATATATATATATATATATATATATATATATATATATATATATATATATATATATATATATATATCAGTGGCGATTCCTACCTCGTGTTTGGACGCATGCAATGCTGGAAACTAAAAAGCTAAAGAAAATGCTCTTATCCTCTCTAAAAACTATATATATATATAGCATATATATATATATATATATATATATATATATATATATATATATATATATATATATATATATATATATATATATATATATATATATATATATATATATATATATATATATATAGCTCCTCGGAAGGCCGAGAAACCCCAACTCCTGCCATCGGTGCGGTATACCCTTGGGGTATTCTTTAGTTAAAAAAAGAAAAATTTAATAGAAAGTCTATTTATTTTAACGAGTAACCAATAAGGTCTCAAATAGGCTCTCTAATCATATTCCTATAATTATTATTAAAATTTTTTTATTTTTTTACTTTTTTACATTTCTCCTAACTAAAATTTTACCAGATTCCAAAAATGTACTTTCGGCCAGAAAATAGTCGTTTTTGAGTTTTTTTTTTTTTTTTTTTTTTTTTTTCGCACTAAAATTGGACCAGCATTCCAGCAACGTTTTTCCGGTAGCTGTTGCAGTTTTTTGAGAGATGGATTTAGGCTCTTCTAGTTGACCATATATATATATATATATATATATATATATATATATATATATATATATATATATATATATATATATATATATATATATATATATATATATATATATATATATATATATATATATATATATAAAGATAAAGTATCTACATATATATATATATATATATATATATATATATATATAGAGAGAGAGAGAGAGAGAGAGAGAGAGAGAGAGAGAGAGAGAGAGAGAGAGAGAGAGAGAGAATGAAAACGCTTGCCCACAATATCATCCAACAATGATGTTCTCTAAAAAATGATGATGAACCCCCCAAAACTGAAATGCGTAATGATGAATAAAGGCGTTATGTGAAAGAATGCAACTAAATTTAAAAATTATTCACTTTTGATTTAAGATCTAAATAACATTAATTTTTCTTCCTTTGCTAGAAGCAGAAAAAAAACTTTTGGTTTAAAGGCATAATGATAAAAAAAAAATGTAAGTAAATTAGCCCGTATTTAGTCGTGTGGTAAGGCCTATTATTGAATAAAATTGTTTTCCCAATCGATAAGCAATTTGTCATTCTCATTTGCATTGCATTTTTTGCCGTATTTACTCATAGAATAAGGGCTAGTTTTCTGTTAGAATCGGATTTTTTCTGAATTCCTTGCATAAAAAGTAAGCATATAAAATTTAATATTATATTATTTTCATCCCACCAAAGTATACATGTTGTAATTATATTTTTACTTAACGTACGTACGCATTCATTGCATGCTTTGCATTCATGGAGAAAACGCCACTGATATATATATATATATATATATATATATATATATATAGTATATATATAATATATATATATATATATATATATATATATATATATATATATATATATATATATATATATATATATATATATATATTATGTCCCAAAAGTAAGTGTACTGATGTCGTATTTAATTATGTATTGGACTTACATGAAATTACAAGTTATCTCCTTCGAAGTATGACCCTTGGGAGGTTACACAGCGGTTTCAACGTTTCTTCCACTGTTCATAGAAGTTCCGGAAGTCATTTTCCTGAATTGTGTTAGGTTCACGTGTCACAGTATTTTTATGTTTTCCATCGTCCCAAAATGATGACCCTTCAATTTCATTTTCAACTTATGGAAGAGATAGAAATCGCACGGAGTTAGATCTGGGCTGTATGGAGGATGTGGAAGTGCTTGAATGTTTTTCTTTGCCAGAAATTCTATAATTGAGAGCGCATTAAGAGATGGCGCGTTATCGTGGTGCAGCACCTAATCGTCTGCAATGTCTGTTCTGATTCGCTGAGCTCGTTTTCGAAGTCGTTCCAAGGAATCTTTGTAAAAGACGTCATTAACTGTCTGTCCTGAAGGTACAAAGTGCTTGTGCACAATACCACGGCTGTCGAAAAAAACAATAATTAATCATTGTTTTCATCTTAGGCTTGCTCATACGTGTTTTCTTCGGCGAGAACTTTTTGTGTGAAATTCCGTACTTTGCCGTTTGGTTTCAGGATCGTACTCAAAAATCCATGATTCATCGCCTGTTATAACTTTATCCAAAAAATTGTGCTCCATTACGAGTCTTTAAAGTAAATCTTGAAATTTTTTGACCCTGTTCGCTTTCTGCCCCACAGACAAGTCTTTCGGCACTAGTTTTGCACAAATTTTTCGCATGTGCAAATGGTTCGTTAAAATTCTATGAACTGCATTTTCATCTAAACCAGTTTCTTCTGCAATAATTCTGACACTGAACCGGCTGTCTCTCTCCATCACAGCTCTAACAACTTCCACATTTTCATCGTTTGTTGACGAGATTGGTCTTCCACAACGAGGGTCGTCTTCAACATTTTCTCGGCCCTCTTTGAAAGCTTTGTGTCACTTAAAAACCATAGTTCTCGATAGAGTGGCATCCCCATAAGCTTTTTTTTTTTAAAGAAGCAAATGTCTCAGTGGCAGACTTGTTACGTTTCACAAAGAATTTGATAGCGTACCGCTGTTCAATATTTACCTGCATCGCAAAAACGTAACGAGGAAAGAAAACACGCCCATACACAAAAAGATGTAGTGCAAAAACGTAACGAGGTTATAACACACGCCCATACATACACGGATGTAGTGCAAGACTGACTTTATAAATCTGGTTAAAACTGATATGGATATGTAGCCTAGGTAACTAGCTACCCACTCGTATACGTCACGAAGGAGCTACATTACTCAGTCGTTCATGGGATATTCAGTAAACTTACCTTTGGGACAGAGGAGTATATATATATATATATATATATATATATATATATATATATATATATATATATATATATATATATATATATATATATATATATATAAGGAAAATAAAAAGTTAAAAAACAACAAAATATGGTTAAACGATAAAAAAAATTATTTATTTATATAAATTACTAAATAATTAATTACGTAATATTTAATTTCGTAATATTTAGATGAATCACTAATTGATTAAATTTTATCTAATAAAATTATCAATGAATTCATCTTATAATAATAATAATAATAATAATAATAATAATAATACATACATACATACATACATAATAATAATAGCAGCAGCAGCAGCAACAACGACAACATAAACAACAATAATAATATCATCAATAACATTAACAACAAGAATAATAGCATCAAAAAAGAAAGTATCAGTAACAGCAACAATAACAACAACAATAATGGCAATCACCATAACAGTAACAATAACAACAACAAAAACACAAAATGTTAGTTGCAAAACCAACAACAACAACTATAATAACAATAATTTGTATAAATAATATTAATATTAACAACAAAAAGCAACAATAACGATAACAACAACAGCAACAATAACAATAGCAATAATAACAAAATCAATAACAATAATAAAACAAGAAAACAAAAATTATAGCAACAACAACAACAACAAAAACGACAGCACCAACAACAGCAACAACAACAACGACGAAGACAACGACAACGAAAACAGTAACAACAGCAAAAAGCAACAACAACAACAACAACAGCAACAATCATAACAACAACAATCGTAACAACAGCAACAATATCAATAGCAGCAACAACAACAACAACAACAACAATCATAACAACAGCAACAGCAACATTAAAAATATCAACAATAACAACAACAACAACAACAACAACAACAACAACAACAACAACAACCATAACAGCAACAACAACAACAACAAACAAATAAATATTACCAAAAGTTTGAATACTATAAATTGAAATTTAAAATTATATTCATTTTCTTAATGGATGAAGACATTCATTTTTTATCTCAAATTGAAGAATTAAATTATTATTCTCACAAATAAAAGTGACTTGCAACCTTCATTCATACATTTGGATCGACGTAATTCCCCTATCAAACACATATACACATTTAAAGAGGAAGATTTGAATGAAAAGAAGAGGTAGATTTTAAAGAATGAGGAAGGAGGAAAGAAAGGAAGAGGTACATTTTATAGAGAGAGGTAGGAAGGAAAAACGAAGAGGTAGATTTTATAGAAAGAAGGGAAGAGGTATATTTTATAGAAAGAAAAGAGGAATAAATTTATAGACTTAAAGAAAAGAATTAATGAATTAAAGAATTAAGCAAAGAGTCAAAAACTTGGATTTTAAAGGAAAAAGAGGTAGATTTTTTTTTTATATAAAAGGATGAGTTAGATTTTAAAGAAAAAGGTAGGAAGAAGGAAAGGAAGAGGTAGATTTTAAGGAAGGTGATTGGAAGAAAGAAAGGAAGAGGTAGATTTTAACAAAAGAGGTAGGAAGAAAGAAAGGAAGAGGTAGATTTTAAAGAAAGAGGTAAAAAGAAAGAAAGTAACAGGTAGATTTTAGAGAAAAGGTAAGAAGAAAGAAAGGTAGAGGTAGATTTTAAAGAAAGAATAGAAGAATAGGTTTTAAGTAAATAATGAAAAAGGTAGATTTTAAAGGAAAAAGAGATATATTTTTTAAAAGGAAGAGGTAGATTTTAAAGAAAGAGATAGGAAGAAAAAACGAAGAGGTAGATTTTAAAGAAAGACGTAGGAAGAAAGAAAGAAAGAGGAAGATTTTAAAGAAAGAGGTAGGAAGAAAGGAAGAGGTAGATTTTAAAGAAAGAAGTAGATTTTAAAAGATAAAAAAGGAAGGGTTTCGTAAATCCCAAATCCATATAGGTTTCTCAAATGCATCGAAGGAAGGTTTTTAGTAGGACTGTGAAATCGGAACTGGAATCAGATCCGGACTCTGAACCGGAATCGGAGCCCAGAGTCCGGTAAATTTTGGTGAATGGGAATCAGAATTGTGATCGGGGTAGGAGAGCGAACTAGAAACTTGCATCGAAATCTGAGTAAGCTTTAAAAGTTGAATGTTCAAAAGTAATAGGAATTTGAACCGGAATCTGCACCTGAACCTGAATCCAAACCGGATCCGTAATTGGTCGATTTTCAATGAACCGGAATTCAAATCGGACCTGTAAATTGTCGATTTTCAATGAACAGGATTTCAAACCGGAACCGTAATTGGTATATTTTTAATGAACCGGAACCGTAATCAATGTTTTCATTGAATTTACCACTTCTGCTGTGCGATTAAACTGAAGAATCAACTCTATCATGTTCTTTCCCAGTCATTCCTTCTTTTCGCTTGATTTTTTCTTCAGCTGCAACAAGTTCACAAGTAAAAGTCGCTTCTCCTTCGACTGTTACTTGTGACATTTGGAGAAGAAGTAACTGTTACTTATGACAGTTGCTTCTCCTTCGACTGTTTTTTTTTTTTTTTTTTTTTTTTTTTTTTTTTTTTTTTTTTTTTTTTTGAGCTCGAGAATCTATTTGATACTGGATTACTGTTTGGACTTCAACGTCAATAATATCACCATCACCATCTTCATTACCAAAACAAACAAACAACAACAACAACAACAACACAACCGATCTAGTTCTATTCATTTCCAAATCTGAAAAACTTGGTTATGGGTTAACGATAACGACCTTGCGATGCTTTCCGCTCTCTCCGATTAAAGTACCCTCTTCTGAGCACTGAACTTATGTCTGTAATTTGAATCAGACATAAGATGTTTTATTTATTTTGCAATCTAAAATGAAAATATAAAAATAATAATCAAGTTTATTACAGATAAAGAAATGTTTATAACAGATAAAAAAATCACAAAAACGAAACAAATTTCAGTATGATGTAATGATACAATAATAATAATAGATGATATTATGATGATGTAATATTCCTAATAAAATAATAAATTTTTTAGTTAGATGTCTAAACTAAGCAAAACATAAAGTCCCTTCTTATCTTCTGCTCATCTCACTTAAGTGGCCGGTTCACCACCGGGGCTCAGTTTAATTCCGGGCCTCCCAGGCTAGAGCCCAGTGAGCTCCCTTTGTCTAGAGCCCGGTGAGCTCCTTTTGTTCGGTCATGGGTAAGTTGAATTGGCGTATTGTTACCAACCAGTACATTTAAACAGTGGATCATCTATCAAGACGAATACACACATGTGGTTTTCGCCGAACTTTTAAACGAGTGTTTTAAGCCAAATAGTTAAACACGAAATGTGTGGATGGGTATTTTGGGCGAATGTTCGTTATTCGACCTTCGTTTGCTATACAAGAAATATTTTCGATCTTTTGTCGGTAGAAAAAATATTCGTTGAAAATTTCGTTGTACGAGTCATTATTCGTATCAATAAAAGTTATTACTATATATTAGGGTAGGCCGACGCAACGAATGTAGTGCGGTGTTTGATGCACTCACTTTGGTGCTATGCGGTGCGGTGCTATGCGGTGACGGAAATTTCGTGCTCGGACAACCATACCATATACCATAATAAGTGTATAAAAAAGATAATGTAAATTTTAATTGCCAATATTCTGTTATTCTTTTGTATATTGCCTTGAAGATGGGAAATATATCTCCGAAACGTTGGAAATTTTTAAATATAAATATGTTTAGGGTTCTGACGACTTTATTTATTACCAAGTTAGTATCTATAGTAGTAATAGGACCACTCCCGAGGCACCTTTTTTCTATATAAATGAATAGAGATATATTAGGCTTAGGGGGAGGATTGACAGCCTCGAGGCTTCAACGACAAACAAGACAAACCGAAGGTTTGTCGGAGTTGTTTGTATATTTTTATTACGCGCGCTGCGCATACACATACACATACACCCTTTTCGATATGAGAATAGGCTATAGGTTCTGAAACTTGCGTATATTGTCATTGGTGGATAAACTTGATCACAGTGAGTTATTTTGTGACCTGTAGGTCACCCCTAAGGGGTGCTGCCCCTTAACGCCAAGGTCAAATTCGTCCTGAAAACCATGTTAGGCTTAACGTATCGGAGTGAAAATTTGGATGTGAGTTATATGATGACGTAAATCCTCGGAGACGAGATTACGTTTCTCTCTGCGTCCCCCTGTAGGGGGGACGCTGCCCCGTAAAAAATTAAAATGATCGTAGAAGACAGAAACTTGGAGGCTGGGTTGAGGAGATCGAGTCGGATTCGGATTCGGAGTTCAGAACCCCCCGGAGGTGGTCCCCTCAAGCAAAAGAAAAAAGAAGAGAATGCATGGAATGTCAAAGCAGGTGAGAGAAAGAGATAAGGTTAAGAAGAATGAAGATAAAGGAGATAATTGAGGAATGAGCGAAAGGAGTGAAGGGAAAGAAGAATGAGGAAGAGGAAGATGGAAAACGACGCTGATTCGTTTTATTAAGCCCATTTAGTTAATACAACATTCGCTATAAACAACAATCTGTTCCTTATAAGTTATTAGTGAGAACTCGAATAGATGGTATATCCGTATCAGGTGTCAAGGGCCCCCATTAAGGGGTTGCCGACTAGACAAAAAGGCATTCAAGAGTGCAAAACCAGAGGTCGAAGGCAGCTAACTGAAGAAATAGAAAGGAAGAATAATAGAGAAGGAAAGAGAAGTCAGAAGTGGGATCTTACTCAGAGGAGTAGAGTTGACAACTGCACCGGTGCTGCTCCGTTGCGGTGCCAGAGTTATTAAATAATTTATGTAGAGTTTGAAAAAAGGAGGTTGTATTGGATCATGTAGATATCAAAAATAATGGTTCAAAACCATCAAAAAAAATAAATAAATAAAAATAAATAAATAAATTAAATTAATAATATAATAAAATAAATAAATATAATTAAAGTATTCTTATCTTTTTTATGTTTATAACTTCCCAATTTACGTTGTGTTTTACAACCCTAAAGCAGTAAATGCAGTTAAATTCAAAGACCACATCCACCCACCCTCCTGACCCGTTGTGATCTATTGATCTATTGATCTAATTGAATCTAATTGATACATGATTAGGTTCAAATAGTTTACTAAAATATTTCATTGTATTACTAAACACTAAAATCAATAGTCAGTAAATCAAAACCACCATCCCACCCATTTCCCTCATGACCACTTGTGATTTCTATTATATCTAATTAATAAGCGTCAAATTATTTACTAAAAATTTCATGTTTACTACCCTGAAATTCGAGTAAATCAGCTAAATTCTATTAACCACCATCCACCTACCTTCATGATCCACTTAGTTGATCTAATTTTAATCTAGTTGTCTATTGATTCTATTTGATCATATTTGACTATGGATTAAGAAGTCATAAGTTTTTATACTAAAAATTGTCAGTATTGACATACCCTAAATCAATAAATCAGTAAATCAAACCACCATCTCACCACCCCTCCTGCCCAACTTGGATTTTACATATTGAACATACATATTATTTTCTATGATAAAATCTATTGATCGTTGATATAAGGTCAAAATTTTTTACTAAATGAGTTGTTCATATATTTACATACAACCTAAATCAGGAAATCATGAAATCAAGTCACCCACCTACCCTCCGTCATGGATCATGAATAACTAGTCTGACCTATAATGATCTATTAGATCTATTATCTATTGATCTAATGTGATCTATGATTGAAGTATGTTTTAACTAAAAATTCATGTTTTACAGACCCTAAATCAGTAAATCATAAATCAAGTCAACCAACCTACCCCATCTGACCAGTTGTGATCTATTGATCTATTGATCTAATGATCTATGATCTATGATCTATGATTTTAAGCCTCGCCCCTTTTAACATTGAACGTGTACATACCCTAAATCAGAAAGTCAGTAAATTCAAACCACCACCCAACCACCCTCCTGTCCATCCTTAACTAATGATCTATTGATCTATTATTCAAGTCACATTTCGGTTATCACTATGGATAAACATAACATAAAAAAACAAAAGTTTTCACAAATAAAGCTTTACTTAGCATCATCTAAATATTAATATAACCCCCAAAGACAAATCTGACAGCTAAACATGATAAACTGTAACGTTAACAAAATTCCACATTAGCAACAGTAAAGTAACTAACATAAACATACAAAGACGTAACCTATTCACACTGTTTCGCCTGTCTCTAACATAACAATGTTAATTTACTTAACTGGTAATATTTTTAGCAAAAATTACCCCAAACCTTGTGAATATCATACAGACAGGAAAAAGTATGCTAACGTAACAAATTTTCACATTATTAAAGCTAACATAACATTACCAGAACTAAGAATAAATATACAACGACAAACCTGACACATCTTAAGCAAGAATAAACTGCTTAAACATTAACAAAAGTCCAAAACTTATCAACAGTAAAGGTAACTAACAAGACACAAAAACATAATCCAGTCGCACTTATCAAACATATCTCCAACATACAATGTTAATTTACATTAACATAGTAAATATTTAACAAGAAAAAATTAGCATAACCTTACCGAACCAGCATAATACCTAATGGGTAAAGACAAACAAATTAAAGTTTTTATCTCTGCTAAAGCTAAACTATGAACAACGTACTTACCACACAACAACCAGACGAATAACCAGCTATCATTAACAACTTAGTCAATAAAAGCGAACATATGCGGGATTTACATTAACTTAGTAATATTTACAAAAATTTATCAAACCCTAACTATCTATTAATACCTAACGAATAAGGACGAACAAAGTAAAGTTTTTAGACTTCTCTTTTTAGACTCCGTCCTCATTTCAGAAATACCAACTCTAAAACATGGAAAATGATTTTATGCTTTAACCATTTGCATAAAGTGATGCAATACTTATTATATTTAACCCTCTGGCTGGAATACAAGCAATGTACCAGGTCGCCATTCGTTTACGATTAAATATAAATGACACATCGTTGTGAATAACGAAACTCCTCGTGAAGACATCAACAACAAGCGTAGAGATGGGAGATGTCTTCGTATCAGCACTGCGAAAAGTATCCTACTGAAGAAAATAGTGTATAACCAACCCTTAAAATGAGATTCTTTCTTCAACCAATCAGAAGAAAGTAAACAAGAATACGACGTACGAAATGAACCATATCAGTTCAAAAGGTATATATTTCTCGTTAGACAAACAACAACAGCATAAACATAGACAAAATAAGTCTTTATATACTAACCAACGAAATATGCTAACGTAAACATTGTTTTCACATTAATAAAGCAACATAGCAAACCAGAACTACGAATATATTGTACAAATGACAAAGAACCTAACACACCTTAGCCACGAATAAACTACTAACATTAACAGACTAGTTCCACACTTAACGTCAGTAAAGTAACTGCATTGCGTACAAAACGTAACTAATTCATACTTTTCCCAAGCATAATCTCTAACAAATTAACGTTAATTTTTCATTGACACAGTAATATTTAACGAAAAATTTATCATAACCATTGTCTAATTATCATACAGACAAATAACTGTAAACATAGCAAAGTTTTAACAAACATAAATAAAAATAAGTTCTTTGAAATAAAATTCATAGTAAAATTGTAATAGTTTACTGATTAAAGCAGTAAAATCAGTAAATCCAGTAAATCAAACACCAACCCATCCCACCCCTCTCTCCATGACCTTTTTTATCTATTGATCTAGATTATGTCACACTCGAGTATCATTTCGGTAAACATAACACAAAAAAAGTTCTTTATAAACCAACATGCGAATATATGCATAACGTAACAAACGTTTTTTACATAATAAACAACATAACATAGTCTGACTGAAGAATAAAGGACTACGTATATATACCTAACACACCCATACACGAATAAACTACAACCATTAACAAAAACTCCTGCCTTACACCACACAGTAAACTACAAACACTTCAGAGCACCCCCCCCCCCCCCACCACTCCCCCCCCCCCCCCCCCCCCCCCCCCTAAACCGTAACCTATTCACACTTCAAGATATCTCTAACATATCAATGTAATTTTTACATTAACATGTAATATTTAACAAAAATTAGCATAACCCTGTCTAAGCTCATACTGACAACAAATATAATGATAACGTAACAATTTTTTACATTCAACTTCGTAATAATTAACAAAATCATCATAACATCGTCTAAATACCATAATCCCCAGTACGAATTATTGCCAAACATAACAAAGTTTTAAAACAAACAAACATAAAAATAACAAAATTTATCCTGACATACCAAAAATAATTTCTTGAATAAAATATCACAGTAAAGTCTAATAGTTATTGATTTTAAAGCAGTAAATCAGTAAATCAGTAATTCAAAGTACCATCTGCAGTTCCCTGCTCATCCATCCGCCTATGATCTATTGACCTATTGATTCAGTCAATTTCGAGTATCATTTTGGATCAGCAAAAGGTAAAGCAGTAAATCAGTAAACAAAATCCCTTAACAAAGTGACCAATCTATCAAGATACCAACATCTTGAACTAAGAATTGACACTATCTTCATCAAAGGGTCACTCGTTTCGAGTAAAACATCATTTGACCTATGAATATCATAGACTTTTGCCAAAATTCTAGGGCAAACCTAACATTACTCACCAAAAACTTAACCTAGGCTCACGTTTCTAGACACATCATCGTCATTAACACAGTAATATCTACCAATAAACTCATCATTTTTCTAACAAATCAGTGTTATTTTCACATGTCATAGTAATATTAACATAACGTACCTAACTTACGAATAAACAGTTTATAATCCCAAGAGTATCTTAAGCCAACAATACCTTCAAGAGAAAACCAGGGGAACGCCCCTTGAAAGGTGTGAATCCTGCGAGGGGGAGCACCCGAAGTGTGTGAAGCGAGCTTTACCCCTCGAAGGAGGCGGTAAGGCCCAGACCCTCAGGGCTGAGCTAAATGCCCGCTTACACCCTGTCGGTGATCCCCCCCGCAAGGATCACACCCTTTCAAGGGGCGCTTCCCATGGGTTTTTCTCTTAGGCAAGTAATGTGTTGCCTTTAGATACTCTTGCGTTAATTAAAACTGTTTTATTCGTAAGTTAGGTACTTATGTTAATGATTACTTATGACAATCGTGAATAATAACACTGATTTTTAAGAAAATGATGAGTTTTTGTAAGATATACTGTGTTAACTGACGATGTGTTGTGGTAGAAACGTGAGCCTAGGTTAAGTTTTTGGCTTGAGTAATGTTAGGGTTTGCCCTTAGAATTTTGGCAAAAGCTATGATTATATAGGTCAAATGATGTATTATACTCAAACGAGTGACACTTTGATGAAGATAGTTTCAATTCATAGGTCAAGATGTTGGTATCTTTGATAGATTGGTCACTTTGTAAGGGATTTTGTTAGATATACGGCTTTACCTTATTGCTGATCCAAAATGATTACTCGAAATATGACCATGAATCAATAGCGTCATAGATCATAGGCGGATGGCGATGAGCAGAGGGACTGCAGGGAGGCGTGTTTGATTTTATGATTTACTGATTACTGCTTTAAATCAGTAAAACTATACGCTTTACTGTGATATTTGATATTCAAAGAACTTATTTTTAGTTATGTTTGGATAAAACTTGTTAGTTTTATTGATGTTTAAACTTTGTTATGTTTGCAATAATTCGTCGGGGATTATGATATTTAGACAAGGGTATGATGAATTTTTTGTTAAATATTACGAAGTGGATGTAAAAAGTTCGATACGTCAGCATTATATTTGTTCATATGATGCTGTAGACATGGTTATGCAAATTTTTGTTAAATATTACGCTGTTAATGTAAAATAACATGATATGTTAGAATATTCTTGAAAAGTGTGAATTAGGTTAGTTTTGTATGAAGTTTATGTAGTTTACTGTGTTAAGCCAGGATTTTAATTTAGTGTTTATTCGTACGTTGGTGTTGTAGGTTTGTCGGTTTGTATCATTATATTCTTAGTTCAGACTATGTTATGTTAGCTTTTTAATGTAAAAACTTGTTACGTTAGCATATATTCGATGGTTGTATAAAGAACTTATTTTGTTTTTAATTTGACCTAAATGATAGTCGTCATCTGACATGAATCACTAAGATCAATAGAACAAAAAGGTCATGGAGGAGAGGGGGTAGGGGTTGATTTTGTGATTTACTGATTTACTTGATTTACTGCTTTAAAATGTTTCAAATTATTTCAAATAATTTGTAACTTTATTAAAAGGAAACTATTTTTAAATTATGTTTGGTTAAACTTTGTTATGTTATTCGTTGGTCTGATGATAATTAGACAATGTTATGATAAATTTTTGTAAATATTTACTGTAGCAATGAAAAATACTAATTATTTAGAAGCATGACCTGTCTTATAGAAATATTTAATTAGGGTCTTTTGTACGCAAGCATTAACTTTACTGCCGGTAAGTGTGGAACTCTTGTTAATTAGTAGTTATTCGTGCTAAGGTGTTGTCAGTTTTGTCATTTGTACAAAGATATTGAAGATCCTGTTCTTTTTAAGTGAACTCTATTAATGTGAAAACATGTTAGCACAAGAAACGAGTAATTCTACAGCAAGAACTTATTTGTACTATTTATGTACATTGTTGTTGTCTAACGATAATATATACCGTTTTGAACTGATAGGTTCATTCGTACGTCTGTTCTTGGTTATATTCCTATGAAATTACGTGGAATAATAATCTATAGACTTATTACATTTAAGGTTGTTAACAACATCTGTCGATAGAATATGTCTACGAGTGTGAAAAGCGAATAATTCTCATAATATTTATATTTGTTGTTGATATCTAGCGAGGAGTTCTAGTCACAACGATGTCATTATATTTTAAACGTAAACCGTTTTGGACTGGTACATGCTTGTTATTCCAGCCCAGAGGGTTTAAATATAATATAGTAATTCATCACTTTATGCAAATGGTTAAAGCATAAATCATTTTCCATGTTAGATTGGTATTCTGAAATGGGACGTTATATAAAGGTAATTAACTAAATATACTACTTTGTTTCTCCTTATTCGTTAAGGTATGATCATGTTAGGTACGTTATGATTATTTTTGGTGTAAATATTACTATGTTATGTAAAAAATCCAGCATATGTTTCGTTATTGACTAAGTTGTTAATGGTTGCTGTTTATTCGTCGGTTTGCTTGCTATAGTACTTATGTTCATAAGATATAATAGCTTATCTATATGAAGTAAAAACTTTATTTTGTTGTCTTACCATTAGGTATTATGCAGTTAGGTAAGGTTATGCTAATTTTTTTTGTTAAATATTACTATGTAATGTAAATATTAACATTGTCATGTTGGAAATATGTTTGATAAAATGGAATATGTTTTTGTGAGCCTTGTAAGTTTTTCCTGTTGATAAGTTTGGACCTTTGGTAATGTTAGCAGTTTATTCTTGCTTATAAGATGTGTCAGGTTGTCGTGTATATTTATTTTAGCATATGGATGCTATGTGCTTTATTAATGTGAAAAAGCTTTGTTCACGTTAGCAGACTTTGCCTGTCTATGATAATTACACAAGGTTGGGGTAAATTTTTTGCTAAATATTACCATGTAATGTAAAATTAACATTGTTTTGTTAGAGATATGCTTGACAAGTGTGAATAGGTTTACGTCTTTGTGTGCTATGTTAGTTACTTTACTGTGGTAACATGTGGAATTTGTTACGTTAACAGTTTATTTCTCCATGTTAAACGTGTCAGAATTTGTTCTTTGGGGGTTATTATTCAAGAGTTTAGATGAGTGCTAAGTAACTTTATAATGTGAAAAACTTTTGTTCTATGTCTATGTATCCTTAGTGATAACTCGAAATGTGACTATGAATCATGATGCAATTAGATCATTAGTTCAAGGATGGACAGAAGGGTGTAGGTGTGGTGGTTTGATTTACTGATTTTATCTATTTAGGGTATGGTAAAAACCGATTACAATTTAGTAAAAATTTACTTAATATTGTCAATAAGATCAATAGATTCAATTAGATCATTAGATCATAGACATCAATATGATCACAGATACTGGTTCAGGAGGGGTAGTTCGTTGTGACTTATTTACTGAATTTACTATTTTAGGGTATGTAAAACATGACTATTTTTAGTAGAAAAATTGACCTTAATCAATTAGATCTATATAATCAATAGTTATCAAATAGATCAATAAGAATCATGATTGACAGGAGGGTAGTCGCAATCATGATCTATTGATCTATTCATGCTATTGATCTATTGATCTTGTAGTAAGTCAAATTTTTTAACAAAAAATGGTCAATGGTATACAGATACCTGAGTTAACTCAAATTATCAATCTTTAAATTGACTTGAAGCTTATAGATTTGTTGATAGGCGTATGTTAAAACATGACCCAGATTTTCAGTAAAAAATTTTTCAGACCTAATCAATAATCCAATAGATCATAGATCATAGATCATAGATCATAGATCGAGTGTAGGTTGGATGGTTTGATTTTACTTATTTACTGATTTAAGGGTATGTAAAACATTACAATTTAGTAAAAAATTGACCTTAATCAATAGATCAATAGATAATAGATCAATAGTCATGAGAATCAATAGATCACAAGTGGTCATGAGGGTGGTGGTTTGATTTACTATGATTTACTGCTTTAAGGTATTAAAACATGACAATTTTAGAAAAAATTTTGGACCGTAATCATAGATCAATAGATCATAGACAGGGTAGGGACTGTGTGGGGAGAGGGTATGGGTGGTGGTGTGATTTACTGATTAGCTGATTTAGGTATGTAAAACATGACAATTTAGATAAAGAAGAGTTGACCTAATCATAATCAATAGGGCTTGGAGTCGAATGAGTATCATAGATCACATATGGTCATGAGGTGGTGCGATGTGGTTGAATTTAACTGATTTTACTGCTTAGGATGAAAAACGTATAGATTTGGAAGTTAATAAACATAAAAAGAATAAGAACTTTATTATTTATTATTTGTATTTATTATTTATTATTTATTTATTTATTATTTAATTTATTTTTTCTTGATGGTTCTGAAACCATTATTTTGAAAATCTCTACAGATTCCAATTAACATATAAAAACCATCAATATTTATC
>JABUQX010121545.1:0-5000 GCA_015478945.1 Trachelipus rathkii | reverse complement strand
ATATAATAGGTTATAATTTAACAAGCGCTACCGGTTTTGGAACAATTTATTATATTAAATATATATATTATATATTATATAAATATATATTATTATAATTATATATATAATATAATATATATATATATATATATAAATATAATATATAATATATATATATATATATATAGATATATTATTTACTTCATTACAGATTTTCGCTAGATGAAATTTTCTTCAGCAGTTCTGGAGACGATTTAATAAATTGTAGAACTGATACATGTTAAATCAAAATTTATTTGGTAGTAAGAATTCCTTTCAGAGTATGAGGTTTAAAGGAAGATCCAATATTTTATGGACCCCATTTTAGCCCCCATAAGGACATAAAATTCTAATTTTCAAGACAATTTTGACGGGGGAAAAAGCAAACCGCAGCTTTTTTTAACCTCAAAACGGTCCATTTTCGGTTGTTGTTGGATGTCTGTTAGTCATTCGTTTTCGGACATTTCATGTGTTCATGAAACCTATTTTTGATATTTTTCGTATCAACTTCTACAATTTTCGAAATACTTCAAACTTGAAAATATACATAGATGAGTCTATTACGCAAAAATTTTAGAAGTAGTTTTTTGATTTTTGGAAAATTGTTGGCTCAGCAATTGAAAAAAAAAGTAGGTTTTGAATTCGACCATTGCTTGAGCACAATTTTCCAAAATCAAAAAACTACTACTAACATTTTGTGCGTGATAGACCCATGTATACAGTAGTTCAAGTTTGAATCATTTCGAAAAAAAATTGTTAGAATTGATACGAAAAAAATGTCCAAAAAATTGGGTTTCGGAAAAAATGAAAACCCCGAAACAATGACTACAGACCAAAAAAAAAAGAGAACCACCACTGGAATACGACTTTTAGAGGTAAAAAAAAAGCTGCCAGTTTGCTGTCTCCCATCAAAAACTGGCTGGAAGTTAAGAATTTAGTGTCCATTTTTAGGATGGGGTGAAAAATGGGGTCCAAAAATCCCCAATATTGAATCCTGTCCTTGAGGTGGGGTTTTCAGAAAGCCCAGATTTAGTTACATGAGAAAAACGCACGTCTGGTGGAGCATTGTGTTCCAGAAACCAAAGGAATATTAAAACTTTAACTGCCTGGACTAAATTATTGATGAGAATATTACTTGATTTGTAAGGAAAAAGTAAATACGTCCACCTATCTCTGTTGTCTGTTACTAGATTCGAACATTCCATGCGCTACGTTTCTCGTCTATATATTTTGTCGAACACGTAAACTCGTCAAACAAATCTGAATCATTCTTGCTGTCAAAAAACCTCTTTTCTGACGCAAAATCCATTCTTTTAAAATTTGTGACCAACTTGGGTTTTCCTTAGCGAAACCATCCTAAATCAAAATCTGAAAATTTGGAAATAAGTAGAGACGAATATATTAGGTGGATGACAATATAATGGTCCGACCACTGATCCTACTTACAAACATAGTGAGTGAAAATCAAACTTTTATCTTTGAGCGGCGACTTGCCTCAGAAGAATTACTCCCTCTTCTCAAGCTTGCTAAGTACCTCGAACCCAAAGTGGTAAAAAACACATGGGGCTTTCTCGACTGTAAGTTCTTTCATATTGATATTTCTAGCAATACTTCTACGACTGAAATATTTCTCCTTCGAATCTTTCATACAACTTTGTGAAAAGAAGCTGGCCTGGGATGATAAGGAAATGACCAACGGTCACAAGAGGATTTCAAAAAAACATTTTCAAACTGTCTGGACATTGTTCTGACTGTCAAAGTATGATTCAGTCCAGGAAAGAGTTTTAATTTAATATTAACTATTATAAAATTTGAAAAGGGAAAAATAGCGGAATCTCTCTGGAAAAAGGGACTTCTCAGAAAAAACGGGACATTTTTCTATTTTTAAAGAAGCGGACAGGGTCGAGAAAAAGCGGAACTTTGTCCCCGCCTAAAAGCGGGGACTATGCACTTTAATATATATATATATGGTCAGAAGCCCAACTCCACGTCCTCGTCGTGCACCCTGGGCAACGAATTAGGTTTGTAGGACCTTTTCGGCCAACGGAGAAATGGCTAGGGCAGGATAGGCCTAGCAAGCCACTGCCTGAAAGAAAATGCTTGCAATACCCTTGAAACAGCCTCGGAACCACGCAGAACTCATGGATTTAGACTTAGGAAACGAAAAAGGACTACTTAATTTGGATTGTACTTGAAAACGATAAATGGCTACAATTTTTAAAAAATTTGTACGTATAAAGGAAAAGAGGAGGAGATCGTTGAGATGATGAAGGCCAAACTGATAGATGTGGTGGGGATGTCGGAGATGAGAGTGGAGGGTGAAGAAAAGTGGCAGAGATTTGGGCGGAGGCTATTGTTAGCTTTCAGAGGAGTCGATGTAGGAATAAAGAAACATGGTGTACTACGGTTTTCATTTTCGCGACCAAAGAGTGTCCTTCTATATACGAGAGTTGAGCGAGGAGCGAATTACACGAATGTATATCAGGTATATGCTCCAACAACAGGGCATCCAGACGCAGAGAGGGAGGTTTCATGGATTTTGCTGGGAGAGTGTGAACGAGGACATGCTGCATGGGGATGGGGCAGCTGTGGAGTGCGTGTCGGTGACTATGGGTTGATTTATGCCAGAGTTGGGAAACGAGAAGAAATAGAGGTTGGAGAGGATATTGGGTCCCACACTGAGAGAGGAAGAACCGTGAGAGAAACCCAGAGGGAGAGAAGCTCATAGATATATGCATGAGAGAAGGAATTTAAAAAAATGGAATGGATTTTTCAAACCAGGGAATCTCAATAGATCACGAGATATAGGTGTAATTTCAAAAACACCGAAAGTTTGACCAAAAATCCGATTATAGATTATTTCATTGTATCGATTACCCAGAACAGTGGAGAATGTTAAAGTGCTTCCTGGATCAGTTTTGACTCAGATCATAGATTGGTGGTTGCCAGACTGAGAGTACAGGAAACAAAGTGTTTCTATTTTTGAGGAAAAAAGAAAATGATAAATAAAAGAAGAAGAAAGAGGAGGAAGGAGAAAGTATGGTGGAGAAAATAAAGGGAAATTGTCGAATGTGGAGAAACAAACATTGAATGGCAGGAAATTATTTAGTAAAACCGCCGCGAAAAAACGCTGGGTGTCAAGTGGTATGGGAGGAACGAGGAAGAAGAGAAACACAAGGCGTAAAACTCTGGTGGAACTCCACACGCAGTCCTGAAGCCCGACGTGGCGAATTAAAGAACAAAGAAAAATTGACAAAGCAATTCAAAAACAATTACTTAGCAACTTTATTATTATATGATTATCAAGAAAAGAGTCTATGTATGATTTAGTGAAGATGGAGGCAATAAAAGGCTTTTATAATGTTGACCGGAATATAATGATGAATGTGACTATGAAGATGGAGAGTAATGCAGAGTGAGTGAGTATAAGTAATAGAATAGATTTTTACAAATAGCTTAAGGTGACTCTCAAAAATCCATTTATAAAAAAAATCAAAGAAATAAAACTTAATTAGTATTATTATCAAAAATAAATGAAAGGGTGATATATATATATAGGTTAACTTTACTAAACATAGTTAAGAGGTAAATGAGAGTGTATATAGAAATTTTGGAAATAACTCCTAAATGGTAGATAGTAGAAGAGAATGTTAGAACAGTGATAAGCTAAATATTAGTGAGTAGAGGCTGAAGTGAATGGTGTGAATCTATAACCGATGTAGTATGAATAAAATATTGAGGTGAAGAGCTTTTGTTAAAATAATGAAGAATAAGAAATGCAAGCTCAGTAGTATGTAAAATGGAATTGCGATAGAGTTGATAAGGGAAGGAGGAGAGAAATTGAAGAAGAAAATAGTGGACTTTTAAAAATGCGAGATGGAGGCGTGTAGTTCCCGGTAGATGGGGAGAATAGTTGTTTTGTAACCCATATTTATTAAAGTAGGATAAAAAAGTGATACTGGGAAAGATTGGAAATTTATAGTAAGTGTAAATATATCTATTGTTTGGTACCATTATTATAGCGATAACGAAGTTGTATACTGAATAAAGGTATAATTTAGAAAAAAGATTAAGAGGAGGGATAGTAAAATAACATTGGAGTAGGAATCTCAATTTAATATTAGGTACATGGATATGGTAAGGAGTATCATTTCTGATCGGTATGTTTAACTTATTAATAATATACAGTATATATATATATTATTATGAATAAAGATAGTGTGACGAATTTATAAAACAGCTAATATAGCGCTACATTACTGACCTAAGAAAATTAGCATTTTGCCTCCCTATAGTATACCACATAGCCTACTTTGGAAGTATATGTATGGGGGAAGTGTATCGGATATGGGAAAGACTATATAGAGAGCAATAAAAAAGCTTTTGTGATATTTATTTAAGCGTTTTAGTTTAGATATGTATATGTGAGAACAGGGTATGTAAAAATTGGGCGGCGTGGATTGAGGTGGTGACGGGGAGTCACACCGCTAGCGTCATATATGCCGGTGTTGCTCGACGCTTTTAATTTATGATTAAGTTACTAACTATAGATTTAGTAATAATAAAAGGTATATTTAAAGTACATGGAATTTTCCGAATCTTGGATGGAGATATAATGGTGATGCGGTATATGATATAATATTTTTTGCTATATATTGTAGTTGTTAGAAGGAAGGGGTATAAGTTATTGTGAGGATCTTTGTGGAAAGTTTTTACAGTAATTTGAAGTGAAGATTGGTAGTATTTGAGAATATATCCAGAATAATAGACAGTGATAATGAAGTGGGTAGAGAGGATGAGAAAGTGGAGATCGTCATTGATGATGAAAAAAGTTTGAGAAATGTGGATCAGTTTTGTGTACTACTTAGTATATTATTATAATGGATATGGCGTATTTTAAAGCAAGGGGGATGTTTTACGGGATAGTGATGTGAATGTTGCATGAAATTGAGTAAAAATATCGTAAAAGAATAATGAGA
>JABUQX010121544.1:20000-25843 GCA_015478945.1 Trachelipus rathkii | reverse complement strand
TGGGTCTCCTGACATTGACGAAAAAAAAATGGTATCAAATAACAAAAGTAACCGAACCATAAATTTAGAAGAAAGATCTCAATATCATCTCTCTCATCATTTTTATTCCCTGGCTGTCATTGTCTGAGGATATTAATACTATCTTTAGAGTTATTACAAGAGGATGACAAATAAGTGGTTGCCGATTATTTTATAATGATATCTTTAAATGATTGGAGGTACAAGTACTAATTGGTTAGAAATAGAATTGTCTTGAGATGGTGAAGACATTTGTTTTATCATGAGAATGGCCGTACTAGCAGAGAGATTCATTAAGTTCTTACAACCTTAACATAAATTTAGAGTAACGTCTTGTATTACTGAAAGTTAGCGAACTTTAATTCTGGCCTGTATTTTATTTAGTTCTTGCTGAGCCGTGGTCGATTGATTAAAGTGTGCCACAATTGACCTACATTTTGGGAGAACTTCGCTGACTCTTGTTTGAGATGTCACAACATTTCTAATATTGATGACCAACGGAGTTGGTGTTGATCACTCAAAAAAGAAACAAAATTTTCTCAATATTGACAACAACCTCTCCCATGACACAATGAACATCATCTATAGATAGGTTCCATTTCGCAAACATTCAATTAAATACGTCACTAGATATTCACCTGCATGACGTCCGGTGAGAGGTTCAGAGCACGATACAAATGTCAATGGCATGATTACTCAGAGGAAACAAAGAAACTCCTGATTAAGAATCTAACCATTCGTTGGTGGAGAAAGCTAACTTGGATGATTATTCGATAGAGGTTATTAATTCTGAAACTTTAGTTTTAACCCTATCATACATTTTCTTTCAAATAATATCTCTTTAGTATCCTTTAATTGAAGGATAGGGTCTAATGTATTTGGCCGAACTACGCCCAATTTTCACCCCCCTAATAATGGGCATAAAAATTCGGAATTATCAGACGATTTTGACCCTATAAACACCAAACTGTAGCTTTTTTGTCCTCTAAAACGGTGTTTTCTGGTGTTTTTCTGAGTCTGTAGTTATTCTTTCAGAATTTTAAATTTTTCAAACCCAATGTTTTTGACATTTGTCGTATCAACTTCCAAAAAATTTTTCGAAATGACTTCAAACTTGAAATATACATAGATAGGTCCATTACCTACAATAGTATAGAGGTACTTTTTCGATTTTTTGAGTTTTGTGCTCAGCGTTGTCCAATTTCCAAACCCACCTTTTTTGGATTTTGAAATGAAAAATTGCGATAATTTTTTTTCCTGTTCAGGTGAATTGGATAAAATTTTCAGGGCCTATGTATTCGAGGGAGATGAGAATTTTTTACTTTGATAATTTCTTTGCATATGCATTAGTATTGGATATGTTCTTGGAGGAAATTTTATAAAAAAAAAATTTTTGAAATTTTTTAAAAAATATTCTTTTGAGTACACAAAATATTTATCTCAGTAAAAAAGATGCATCTCTCCAGACTAAACAGCCCTTGAAAATTTGATGTTGATCGGACAAGTATAAAACAAATATCCCAATATTTCACTTTTTCAAACATTTGAATTTTTGGAAAAGAGAAAAATTAAAATATATTTTTTTCTACTCATTCGATCAACATCAAATTTTCAGGGCTTGTACAGTCTGCCGAGATGCATTTGCTTTAATTGGATAATTTTTTTGTATACTCATAAGAAAATTTTTAAAAAATTTCATAATTTTTTTTTTAAATTTGTTCCAAGAACAAATCCAAAACTAATGCATATACAAAGAAATTATCTACGTATAAAATTTGCATCTCCCCCGACTACATAGGCCTTGAAAATTTCATCCACTTCGCCCAAACACGAAAAAATTATCGCAATTTTTCATTTCAAAATAAAAAAAAATTGGTTTGGAAATTGGACAACGCTGAGCACAAAACTCAAAAAATCGAAAAAAGGTAATGGACCTATCTTTTCATATTTCCGGTTGGAAGTCAGTTCGAAAAAAATTCTGGAAGTTTACACGACAAATGTCAAAAAACATGGTTTTTAAAAATTGAAAATTCTTAAAGAATGACTACAAAAACCGAAAAACGCCAGAAAACAACGTTTTAGAGGGCAAAAAAGTTACAGTTTGTTGTTTATAGGGTCAAAATCGTCTGATAATTCCAAATTTTATGTACATTTTTAAGAGAGGTGAAAATTGGGCTCAGCACGAGCCAAATGTTGGATCATGCCCTTGAGTAGTGTGTTGAAAGAGACCGATACGTTCGTTAGCCGTACAAAACCAAGAATTTCAACTTGACGAAACAGAAGATCACCCATTAATATAATTTCTGTAAATTTGCTATATCCATCCTTTATGATTTTTCGTTTCATTGTCCCATATATTTGTATTTTATATTAGTTTCAGAGTAATCTGCTTCGTCCTTAAAGTTAGAATTGGGATCCTTTACTCTTTTACTCATTTTCCTTTCTACATTTTCGTTTTGTTTGTTGCTTAGATATTTCTTAACCTGGATATCATTCATCCTTTCGAGAATAATTACGATTGCAAAGTGTACGGTTTCCGTGGTCATGGGAAACATTATCGAAGTAATCTCAAACCACACTGGTTAAGGATGTCATTGCGAAATTGCTTCAACAGTTGATTTCGAGAGAACTTATTCACAAATACGAGCTTATCAATATTATTATTGCTAGTAAATTACTTTAACTATCTTCAGACGGCACGAATCAACTCATTCTATCAATTCTCACAAAGGTACTTAAATTTTTTTCTAACAAGTCCATCAGAACATCTTCTAATCGCATTCCGAGTTTCCGAGAGCGAATGCAAATAATCTACAGTATTTTCAATATTTGCGCATACGAAAGTCAATGCGAATATTTAAAAAACATACGAATAGATACCCTATATATATATATTCTATTATATATATATATATATATAGATATATATATACTATAATACATATAATATATTATATATATATAATAATATATATATATATATTATATATATATTATAATATTTATTCTTTACACCTTTCCTAAGGAAAAAAATAGTCGCTGGAATTGTATAGTTAAAACGATTTCAGTTTTTATTGTGATTTACAAAATTAAAGATATCGTACGGTGTTAATACTGCATGCAAAAATGTTGATAAGGTAGTTTGGAAAATTGATAACGGGAGTGTGTTCCAGACTTTACCAGTGTGGAGCACATGTAAGATTGAACATATCTGTTAAGTCTGAGGTCATAGAGTGCATAGAGAAAATGAGACTGTGTAGATAGGTGTGTCACAAGAACCCTTCTCAATGGAGGAGGTATGTGATTGAAGAGTTCAGAAGAGCAGATTGATAAGATGAAAAACTCTAGATTCAACCATTTGAAATGGAGGAGTGTTAGTGGAATCACTCCAGATGCGTGAGGCATACTCTGTACAGGAGCGAATGACACCCCTATAAAGATCAAACAACTGAGATGGCGTGAAGAAATTTTGAATGCGCCTCAGAACACCCAACGTTTGTTAAAGCTTGTGTTAAAAGGAAAAAAAAAAAAAAAAAAAAAAAAAAAAAAAAAAAAAAAAAAAAAAAAAAAAAAAAAAAAAAAAAAAAAAAAAAAAAAAAAAAAAAAAAAAAAAAAAAAAAAAAAAAAAAAAAAAAAAAAAAAAAAAAAAAAAAAAAAAAAAAAAAAAAAAAAAAAAAAAAAAAAAAAAAAAAAAAAAAAAAAAAAAAAAAAAAAAAAAAAAAAAAAAAACAAAAAAAAAAAAAAAAAAAAAAAAAAAAAAAAAAAAAAAAAAAAAAAAAAAAAAAAAAAAAAAAAAAAAAAAAAAAAAAAAAAAAAAAAAAAAAAAAAAAAAAAAAAAAAAAAAAAAAAAAAAAAAAAAAAAAGAAAAAAAAAAAAAAAAAAAAAAAAAAAAAAAAAAAAAAAAAAAAAAAAAAAAAAAAAAAAAAAAAAAAAAAAAAAAAAAAAAAAAAAATAAAAAAAAAAAAAAAAAAAAAAAAAAAAAAAAAAAAAAAAAAAAAAAAAAAAAAAAAAAAAAAAAAAAAAAAAAAAAAAAAAAAAAAAAAAAAATTAAAAGGAAAAACAGTAGGAACCTTCAAATTATAGCTGTGTGAAAGATTATGTGGAGTGGAAAGATGGAGGAACTAAGTTTTTAAGTAATTGAAAACAGCCTTGATCTCAATGCTCCAAAAAAAATTTGAGAAAGATTAGATGATAGGTGATCCGAGGGTGCCCTCTTAGCGTGAGCTAATTGTTGTTTAAAAGGACGTCTATTAAAATGAAGGGAGTAATGAAAGGTGAAGTTGTCGGCATAGGAGTGGAGGATATGTGATGAAGTAATAGAGAGAGGTCTTTTATGAAAAGTAGAAATAGCTAGGGATAAAACACAAATATAAGTTGCACCACTATTTATCGACTTGAAGGGTGAGCGGTGGCATTCGCCAAAATACCGAAGTAAAGAGGATCAAGAAAGAGAAGGACTAGAAAGAAGATCGTCAGTAGAGAGCTTTTTGCGAAAGCCGTAATGGCAATCAGAGATAAGATTAAAAGAATTAAGATGTCTTCAAATCTTCTTGCTAGGATAGATTCGAAAACTATATAAAAAACAGAAGCTATAGAGATTTGGCGATGGTTGGAAAGTTTTTTTTTTTTTTTTTTTTTTTACAGTTGTCACCACCACTCACGGGCAGAGCCCTATTCAAGGAGGGGTGATTCGACAGATGATTCCAAAATAGGAGAGACCTAATCAAACTTCATTTTCAATCTTCACTAATCTTCTTCTTTTTCTTTAAGGGCGGTTGAATTTCAGTTTTTGATTTTTCCTTGGATTTTCTCATTCCGGATTCCACAAACGGACTGCCCCATGTGAGTAGGTCATTAGCATGTTGTTCATTTACCAAGGGGGATTGGCGACTCTGATCCTCTTCTTCCGGATGCGGACTAAATCCAGGAAGTAGGCTCACTCTTTGGCTTAACCTAGACTTTTTTCTGCCATTCCCTCCAGAAGGAGCAACTGCAGAAGGGCTATCTAATAATATTACATCTGCATCTTCATCGATTAAGTCGATCATCTCGATATTTTCACCATGACGTAAAAGTACTGATTGTAGGCTTACTCGTTGATTTTCACCAGTTGATTTTTTCTTGGATTTCCTCCTTCTAGATTCCACAAATGGACTGCCCCATGTGAGTAGGTCATTATCATGTTGTTCATTTACCAAGGGGGATTGGCGACTCTGATCCTCTTCTTCCGGATGCGGACTCAATCCGGGGAGTAGGCTCACTCTTTGGCTTAACCTAGACTTTTTTCTTCCATTCCCTCCAGAAGGAGCAACTGCAGAAGGGCTATCCAATAATATTACATCTGCATCTTCATGGATTAAGTCGGAGATCATCTCAATATTTTCACCATGATGTTGATTTTCACCAGTTGATTTTTTTTTGGATTTCTTCCTTCTAGATTCCACAAATGGACTCCCCCATGTGAATAGGTCACTAGCATGTTGTTCATTTAACAGGGGGTATTGACGATTCTGATCATCTTCCTCCGGATGCCAACTCAATCTAGGGAATAGGCTCACCTGTTGACTCAACCTATACTTTTTTCTTCCAAGTTGATATTGGTTCCCTTCTTTTTGTACAGGAGCACCTTTCCAGCAAGAAAGGAAGCCCAAAGTAGAAAGGCAGAGACTGAATAATTTAATACAGCAGAATGCAAACTTGAAAGCATAAATTTAGAGAACTATAGGAATAATACCATCACAACCGTACGCAAGATACGAAAAAGCAGAAATAACACCTTTTGAAGAAATTACAATATTGGCATATATATATATATATGTTGGAGG
>JABUQX010121544.1:12500-15000 GCA_015478945.1 Trachelipus rathkii | reverse complement strand
TGGAAGAAGGGATGTGGAAGTATAGTGATGGATTTAAACAGTGAGGGCTTAGGATGAGATTATCGGATCATTATGTCTGTTCTATTGTAAAATTAAGTTAGTGGGGGCTTGAATGGAGAGGAAAGGGATACGGAAGGAAGTGGTTAAATTGAAGAGTGAGAAGTTAAGTGAACAAGGTAATAAGGATAAGTATGTAAGAGCGCTCGGTAGTAAATCAGTTGAATGTGAAAGAGTTGAAACTGAACAATCTTGGAGGCGAAAGAAGGAAGTAATTGTTTAGCAGTGCAAAAGAAGTATGTGGATGTGGAAAGTAGGAAGTAAGAATGTAAACAGTGAGTGGTGGAATGAAGAGGCTGATGCAAGCGTTAAAGTAAAGAAGCGTGGTTGAATGTAAAAGCAAAGCTAATGATGAAGTTTCAAAAGAAAGATTGCTTGGAATGATTTTAGGAAAGAAAAAAAGAAATAATAAAAAGTGCATACGTAGGTAAAAAGAAGAGGTAAATGAACAGTTTGGAAGGAGGATGAATGGGGACTTACAAGTTAATCAGGAAGCTCGTCTGGAAATAAGCGGCGAAACGGTTAAGAATGAGATAAGAGGAACCTGCTAGGAATAATGAATAGAGATGAGGCCTTTTGTAACTGATTGAAATGGATGTGAGGGGGTTTGGAAATAGAACACTTCGCAGAAATCCTAAAAATTATTATCAGTTAAGAAGAGTAGATAGTAAGTGTGTGTGGGATTTTGATGTTCAAGAAAGAAATAGTATTTTTAGGGTAAGGTTATTAGCAAAGAGGAGGTAATGGTGAGTGAAACAGTTGAAGAATGGTAATCTGCAGGTATAGATGAAATTACAGTGAAATGATCAAGAACGTGGCGAGAACGGGATTGGACTAGATTTGGAAGTTGGTGTATTTAAAGCGTTTATGGAGGGTATATATAGTTCCAAGGGATGGAGGAGAGCAGTAATAGACCCTTATATAAGGGGTATGGGAGATAAGGGGAACTGTAGAGAAATTATAGGGGAATAGGTTTATTGAGTGTTGGTAGGGAAGATTTATGCTGTTATTTTGGTCGAAAGAATGTGTCGAGGACTGAAGGACTGATTATTGAAGAACAAGGTATGCATTTAGAAGTGGTGAGGATGTGTGGATCAAATCTTTTACATTGAAACAATATGATTGAGAAAATGAGGGAGAAAGAAGAATAACTTGTATTTAGGTTTTTTGGATTTGCAAACAAGCGTATGAAAGGATTAATAGGGGAGCTATATGGCAGGTGTTATTGATATATGTGGTTGGTGGTAGGCTTCTGAATGGAATCAAAATATTTATGAGGATAGTGAGGTGCTGTGTGAGTATAAATGGTTGTCAAAGTGTGAATTGGTTTATTATTAATAGCGGAGTGAGACAGAGTTTGTGTTATGGTTCCGTTGGTTATTTAAGGTTTTCAATAGGATGGGGTCAAGATAGATCTTAAAGGTTGGGAGGTGCAGGAGAATGTGTTAGTCTGACGCAGAATGGAGAGATGAGTGGAGGGTTGCCCTACCTATTTATATGGCGGGTGATTTGGTTCTTTGTGGCGAATCGAAGATAGTTTGAGAGGATTGGTCAGAGAGATTTGCAGGTGTCTGTTAAAAGTGGGGTTGAAAGAAACGTAGATAAAAGTAAGGTTAGGGTTGTGAGTGAGAATAGTCCTCAGTGCGAAGTTATGTTAGATGGTGAGCAGCTGGAACAAGTGCTTAGTTTAAATATTTAGGGTATCTGTTGGATGAGAAAAGGGAACGGATGAGACAGAGTGTAGTAGGAAGTTTTGAATGGCAGGAAGGTTGCTGGTGCAAATTAAATCGTTGGTGAATGTAAAAGAACTAAGTCTGGAGTGCGCTAGGGGCTTGCATGAGGGTATGTTGATTACCTGTGTTATGTATAGTAGTGCAGGCTAAGTCTGGAATAAGAAATAGAGATATAAAGTTTCCATGTGTTTCAGCATGGACAATCTTGGGAAGTTTGCTAGGTGATGAGAAGAACTTGAATAAAATGAGGAAATGAACGTATATAGAGAGTTGTGTGGTGTGAAGACAAGGGGTAAACGAGAGAAAAAACGAAGTATGCTGAGATGGTCTGGTTTTGGAAAGGGAAGAATAATAGTCGTTTGGTTAAAGCGGCATCTGTATAGTGTGAGTGTTGTTGGGATCCAACACGCTGGGACCGAAAAAAATGTCGTTATTGAGGTAGTAAAGGAATGTCTGCAGGATGAGGAAATGTGAGTTTGGCAGAGGTTGAGAAGAAAGGTGCATGATAGAGAGAATGGGGGGTTTTTGTAAGGGTATTGGTGGTTGCCCTACCTGGTCCAGGGATGAATTCCTACACTTGGTGATTTACCAAGTAAGGATTTCGTCGCGGTCCCGTGAAGCGCTAGGGGGGAATTTTTCTGACTGCGACGAGTCTTACTAATTAATGGTACAGAGGGGGCGGTAAGGCTGGGCTTTCTTTTCGACTTTTT
>JABUQX010121543.1:15000-35686 GCA_015478945.1 Trachelipus rathkii | reverse complement strand
CTTTTCATTTATTGTTACCGCAAATATTTTAGCATTTCTCCACCGCCTTTATCTCAGTCCCTCCCCTCTAATTCTCAACTCCTTCCTCTCCTCTACTGCACCACCATGGATCTCATCTTTTCTGCGTAAGTCAAGCCCGGCCTCTCTCAGACTGTTGGCAAAAACAATATTCCTACCTCTCTCAACCTGTGTGTCCCCTTCGCTTCCAGCACGTCAAGTTGTATCGCGATTAGCCAAAAGTATCACGCTTCCAAAGTCTCCGATGTCTTTATCCACTTCTTTTATCTGATCATTCCCGATTACGTATACAGAGCAAATTTTTCAACACGCCTTCCTTGTTCACCCCTTTTCTTATTATCTGTTTCTTGAATTACATTTGTTTCCTGTAAAAACTTCTCCAGCTCCTTTCAAACTTTCTAACCTTTACTGTATATTCTCTCTGCAGGACTCTCCACAGTCTCTCTCTAGGCATGAATCGCACCTTCTTAGATCTATGAGAGTATATTGATGCTGCGTTTGTTTGAGTTCACACCTATTCCAACGTAATGATTCTCTATAGCGAACAAGAATTCGTTGTGCTTTCTTTCATTTCTATATCCGTGCTGCTTTCCCCAGTCTGGCTCTACTTACTATCGCAACCTTTTCTCAAATTCCTCTATGTTTTTTTGCAGATGTTGGCAACAAGAAATTCCTCGTATTTTTACAGTCGTCATGGATTTTCCCTATATATATTGTCACTATATATGGACTTTCCCATCCTTTGGGTACTTCCACTCGTCCCAAACACTTATTAAACAGTTTACAAATAGTCTTCCTTCATTTCTCTCCTCCTCTTTTATTAGTTATATGGGTATCCCATCTTAACCCGGGGCCTTACCGTTCCTCATCAGTATTCGAGCTAACTCTAATTCTTCCACTGTATCTTCCTCCACCCTTATTATCTTCCATCTCCCTTTTTTCTTTCTCCCTCTCCTCCCTGCTGTTCATTCACATGTAGCAGTTCACTGAAGAACCTCCGTCCATCTCCTGTTTGTGTTCTATGAGATTCACCAAACCCTCCCTGCTTTATCCTGTGTTGCACACGGTCCTCTCTGGTCCTGTGATATGATTTGCAGACATTTATTTCTTCTTCCTTTCTGCACTTGTTCTTTCTTTTTCTGATTTCCTCTTCATTCTTATATTTGCATCTCTTCTCTTTACCCTCTTCTTTTTCACTCTCTCTGCCATATTTCTTGCCTCCGACATATGAGCACGGCTGTGTTTATAACGGTCTATTTTAAAGTATTTATCTTTTAAATATATATACTATATAGTATTTATTATTATATGATAAATTACTATATAATAATATAATATATAATATATATATATATATATATATTGATTATATTATATATATAGTATATATATATATATATTTAGACTGAATATATATAACTATTATATATATGTATATATAGTATATAGTATATAGATATATAATATATAGTTTATAAATAGTAGTTATATATGTCGTATTATTTTTATATAATTGCATCCACATTCATGTACATTGATTTAAAGTGGTGGGTGTTATATATATATATATATAGTTTATATTATATATATATATTAATTTTAGTATTTAAAAATCTGGAAATAAAAGGAATTTTTCTAGAAAAGAGAAAAAATGTTTTTCAGTGATTCCGTGTGTAGGATGTACAACGAGTAAACGGTGTAACGATAAAAAACCGTACAAATTTTCTAAAAAAAGAGGGTAGCGTTACCTTACATCGTTATACAGTTTTAAAAATCGTTTGAAGAGTTACCGTTACTCGTTACAATTGTAATACTTAAAATGTATTTAGTTCCCAGCTCTGTATATATATGTTATATAGTATTTATATATATTATATATATAATATTATATATATATATATATTATTATACTTTTATATATAACATAATATATTTTACTATATCTATATCATTAATATATATATATATATATATAATAATATATAATTATATAATATATGTTATATATATATATTTATAGCTACAATTAAACTTCACGGGTATCTGCTGTTTGACATAAAAACCTCTATTTCCTTTTCATTTAATGAGAAAATTAGAAAATTGAAAAATAGCATCAAATCAAAATTTCACACTTAGGAACATTGTCTTATCATAGTTTTATCATGTTCATTCTGAAAATGCTAGTTTACTTCGTTTTGACATTTAACAAAATCAGTACCACGATGACCAGTTTCCAGCTACTCATTCTTATTTGCCCTCTATTTTAATTCTTCAATTCGTACTGATCATGATTTGATGCGTTATCCGTAACATAGCTAATTACTTGCCTTAGTTTGACTAAATTCTCTTTTAAAAACTTTAAATAACAAAGTTCAATTGAATAGTGTTAGCTTTGAGGAAGGTGGTTGGCACAACATAAGATATGTATATTGAACTAGAAGTAAATAAGTTTCTATTTTCGTCCACATATTAATAGTTCATAGCAAAAATATATCTCGCTTGTGCAAGCATCCATTTTTAATTGCACAAAGCGTCTTCCTTTTAAAGCAATTTAAGTTTAATTTTTTTTCTCGCTTATCCGCTTCTTCTTCCGCAAGAATAATTTTCCCGGTCTAAAGGACTTCCAGTTTCCGAAACCATCGTCTCCATCTTTAACAACCTTATAATCAATTGTATTTTTAAATTATTTTTACTCGGACTTAGACGAAACAAGTTTCCACAATTGACAAAGTATGGCACTTAGTCTGGTTTTTAAAAATAAAGGTTTATCTTGAACAGCTTATTTCCATGCACCTTTCTTTTTAGACTTCTGCAATGTCTGGATGAAAGCGTTTTAAATGTGTATATATATATCAAAGTATTAATTATGTGACCCCAACGAGTAACTGGTGGCTCGGTAAATAACTCTATTTAAACATGGCGCCCGAAGACTGTTTCCCATTCACTGTATTACTATCTTCAAGTGCAAATATAAGTACTTTTATTTCAGAGCGAATAAAATATTCAAGTACCACGACGGTGTTTTCCATTAGTGTTAAGTTAAACCTGATTTTTCTACGGATAACTAATTCTTAGTTAACATTTAAGTTTATCTATGGAAGTATACGAACCCTTCTTTATTAATTGTTAATCAATATAATTATATATATATATATATATATATACTATATATATATATTATATATATATATATAATATATATTATTATATATATATATATATTAATTATATATATATATTATTATATATATATATAATATATATTATATATATATTATATATATATATAATTAATTAAAAATATATATATACTATATATATATATATATATTATTATTATATATATATATCATAGTTATATATATTATATATATATATATAATATTATAATATATAGATAATATATATTATATACTATATATATACAGTATTATATATAATATCATATATATATATACGTATAGTTATACTATATATATAGATATGCAAGTAGTAGGGAGGGATATGACAACCGCAGTCATTTTTGTACCCCACTCTTTTTTTCGACCGCAGGACCTTTTTGACCTTGAACCTTTTTGGCAACCTGAATTTTTTGAGCCCAAATTTTTTTTTGGCCTTGACCTTTTTGGGCAAACCAAATTCTTTTGCGAACCCAAACCATTTTTTGGAGAAACCAAATTTTGTCTGAGAACCCTAAGTTTTGCAACTCCTTCGAAGAAGGGTCTGCGCAAAACGGTTCGTCGAACAACCGTTATCGTACGTGTCCCACCCTAATTTTTTGAAGAACCCTAATTTTTTGAGAACCCTAATTTTTGCAACACCCATCTTTTTAGAACCCTAAATTTTTGAGGAACCAATTTTGTGAGACCAAACCCTTTCTTCCATGGTCAATTTTGACCCAACCGAGCTTTTTGAGAACCCTAATTTTTTTGAGAACGCCTAATTTTTGGAACCCTAATTTTTTTCGAGAACCCTAATTTTGAGAACCCGTTTTTGAGAACCCTAATTTTTTCGAACCAATTTTTGAGACCAAACCTTATCTTCCTGGATTCAATTTGCCCACCGAGCCTTTTTGCAACCCTAATTTTTTGAGAACCCTAACTTTTTTGAGAACCCTTTTTTTGAGACCCTATTTTTGAGAACCCTAATTTTTTCAGAACCAATTATTTTGAGAAACCATATTTCATCCCACCGCACACACACCACACTCACACACAGAGTTTTACTTTAACACACACAGGGATTACGTTCTTACACACACAAGATTTACTTACAAACGAAAATAACTTATAACTCAAACACCACTTAGTCAGGAACAACACACAACACAATTTCCTTGACTCACACAGATTTACACTTATACACACACACACACCCTAACACACACACCTAACACACACACCACACACACACACACCACACACATACCATAGACACTACAGCTATGACACTTATACACACTATGTCAATTATACACGCACTTCACTGTGACACCTTATACACACCACTTGCACTTCAACCATGAGACACGTTACATTACCCATAACATTACACATTTACCCATAGAACACTACACTAATTACATATATAACACACTATGTCCTTATACACGCACATTACACTATGGACACTACACACATTCACTATGGACACTTATACGACACTTACACTCACCCATAGACACGTACATTTGCCATAGACACTTACACCTCACCATATTACACTGTACGTACACACACACCACACACACACAGCTCACATACATCACACCTGATGACAATTACGCCTTTACACATCTGTGGATGAACCCTATCTTGATGGTTCATCCCTTTGATAGCTCAACTTGATGATGCTCTTTGAGGTTCAGCTATCTATGATGAGTTCCATCCTTTGACGACGTCATCTTGTCGGTTCATCTTTGCAATGCCATTCAGATTTATTTGAGGGTTCAGTACATTTTGATGATTCAGTACATTTTGATGGTTCCCAATCACCGTAAGGCTGGTCTAGAGTTTTCTATTAGTTTCGTCATGGTATTAAGATGAAGTCCGGTGTGGTGCCAGTGGTGCCAACTGAGTGCCCAATGAGTGCCACAGGTGAGTGCTAATGAGTGACAAGTGAGTGCCAATAGTGCCATGAGTGCCATTTTTTCAAGCCTTTTCTAGCTCCCCTGCAGCCCCAAATGCCCTATAATGGTCTACCCCTAGGTTTTAAAGTTGAGAAATCAGATTGGTTATATTACAAGTTGCTTACGGGCATGGCTTCCTACTTATGAGTTGCTCTTTTATCTAAACCTGATACACACTATGTCACTTATACACACTATGTTACTGTATACTTACACATACCTATTGGACACATTACACCACACCTACACTATTCATTATGACACACATACACTATGACCTTATACACACATACACTATGCACTTATACACACATATCACTCTGACACGTATTAGCACACCTACACTCACCCTATAGACACTTACACTTACACTCATAGACACCTACACTCACCATAGACACTTGCACTTACATACATCACACCTATTGACACTTATAAGCATCTACACTCGCCAAGACACTTCACACTACGCCCGATATACACTTACGACTCACACACACCGCACACACACACACACAGTCACACACTCGATATTTTGATGCCTCAACTTTATTGCCTCAACTTTGATGCCTCAAACTCTTTGGCCAAAACTTTGATGCCTCAACTTGATGCCTCAATCTTTGATGCCTCAGCATTAGATGACTCGTCTTTATCTACCCAGTAGATCATAAGCTGAACACCAGACCGCAGCATGCGCCATCCACGCAAAGACAACCACGCCCACCGCAGGTGCGTCCCGTCGGCAGTCCCGCGCGCCGCGTGCGCCCGCAGGTGCAATATTTCGGCGTGACCGATGCGTACGCCCGGCGCCCACAGGTCTGGCAATAATACCCGCACGAATTAGCTGATTTACTGTGCTTTAACTTATATTTTATTAAACATTATTGTATTCTTTTTATATTTTTACTTAATTACTGTTTTCAATTTATAAAATTTTAAAAAATTGTATCGTAAGAAGAAAAACCCAGAGTGGCTAATATATAATCATTTTATTTTTACTACAATTGTACGAATTTTATTAAAAACGATAACTAAATATACTTTACATACCTTAAAACAGAATCAGTAAATCAATAGAGGTGTATAATAGCAACAAGGGTTAGTATGCTTTTGTTTTACTGCTTTACTGCTTAACTCATATGTTTTACTATTTTATGCTTTAACTCATATGTTTTAACTGCTTTATTCATATAATTTAGTTAACATTACATACCTAAAGACAGTCAAATCAGTAAATTCAATAGAGGTGTCTACATAGCACAAGGGATTAGTATGTCTCTTTGTTTTACTGCTACTGCTTTAACTCATATGTTTTACTGCTTTACTCGCTATTATATTAGTAGACATTACTACCTTAAAGCATGTAATCAAGTTAAATCATAGGTGTTTACATCAGCAACAGGGGAAATTAGTATCTGCGTTTTGTTTTACTTGCTTTACGTGCGTGCTTTAACTCTATGTTCTAACTGCATTTACACTGCTATTAACATCATATGTCTATTCAACATGCATATATAACTTAATAATGTCTTTCTGTAACTATTAGACTGCTTCTAAGCTTAATATAGTTAAATGAACCTTTAACAAGATCGAATACAATATTTATTAACAATTTGTTTATTTTATACCCACCTGGAGTTTCTTCTAAAAGTTATTATTTTATTTTTTATCTATTTTTTATATTTTTTATTTTATTTATTTTTATTATTATTTTTATTATATACTTAGTGTTATTTACTTCAATGCCTATTGTTACTTATCATTTAAAACAAACAGACAACACACACACACCTACACGACACGACACACAACACACACACACAACACACAACACACAACACACACCACACACACACAACACACACACCACCACAAACACCTTACACTGCGGTCTAGACCGCGATTCTTTTAAACATTATGAAAGAACTTGAGAAATGAGTCTGTAATAAAACGTCATAATTAATTAAACATTTTATGTTTTAATATCAAATACTAAGTTCATATATACTCATCAAAATAACTAAATAATGATTTCAACGTTTTCTTAAAACTTTAAATCACATCAATTCATGTATCCTTTGAAACAAGAATTTATATTAACTGGTTAATACTTTTTGTTTATACAATTTTATATAAATCAACGTCTTTAAAATAATTTTTACTAAAATTTTATGCAAATTTTATTAAAACATATATTGCTTACTTACCTAAAAGCAATAAATCAGTAAATCAGTCAAGCAGTAAATCAGTAAACCTCTACACCAGCTTTATGCCACGTTGTGTTCTATTGCTTACTGCTTACATAAAATGCTTGTCACCAATGTAAATAGTCTCTCTGTTAAACATAACATGTTTTTATTAAACATCATTCTAGGTTTTTATTTAAAAAAAATAACAAATATTCACTTACATTTATTAAATTATTCGCTCGATGTTAACTAAAAATATTCTAAAGTTTTTTAAATATTTCGGATTTTCTTTATTATTATTATTCTTAATCTATGTAATGACCATCCATCACGAAAACCAACAACCCCATCCTACAGTACGAAACTACCATGCCTTCTGTAACAGTGTTGTGAAGAATACTTTAGAGCCTAATTTCAGGATATTCCTTATTTAAAAAAGGGCTGATTTAGGCTATCTGCTTATGTTTCAAAATAAATTCAACTGAGTCTCATATTAAATCATGGTCTGAAACTTACGTAGGCCTAATTTAGGCCTAAATTTAGGAAAACCTTTTTGTCCCGGGGCGATTTAGCCTAATACCAGGGTCAAAAGGTAATTCCAGTATAGACAAGAATCATGTTATTTATTTTTACTAAAATATATATCAAAGCACTGAAACATGCTGCATCGGTAAGATCCTTTAAGCAGGTAAGACCAGGAAATGGGTTTCCTTATTATGAAGGGACGGCAGTAATCGCTTTCCTCTATATCCCTTCGTATGTGATTTGGTCGAAACATTATTTGATCAGTTCTTTTTGGTTTTAAGGTATGTAAACATGCATGTTCTTTCATATCCTGAGCCTTTACCTGTGTTGGACCTAGAAACATTAACTTTGTTCTGTAAACAGTTCGTAATTTCTTATTATCTTTAGGACCCAAACTCATTTTTAAAATCAATAGTACATCCTTTAGCTGTTAAGCGGTGCACAAGATATCTGATTTGTATTGCAAAAGTGTTGTTATTTTACTTAAGTTGTGATTCATATCTAGTGAACTAAATCTACACTTCGGAGGAATATTATTTCATTCTCACTAGAATACGTATAATAATTAATTCACTAGATTTATAGTAGATCGGGTCGCGCTTGCACGCAAGAGCGCCCGCGAGCGCGACCCGGTGCGGAACAGCAGCATGAACCCGCCCGCCGGCGTAACATTACTACGCGGTCGCGAAAATGGTGGAGCGTGTTTTCAAAGCTGTAGCGGCATACATCCCTAGAGAGGATGATATTTTTGGACACCGCCCCATTCCAGTATGCTAATATGCTAGTTTGTGTATGTATTCATGCATACTACGAGTTTCAATACTTCTCTATGTATAATTATGAAAAGTGCTGTTTGATTCAGAAAATTTATTACATACTCTACTATACTTAGTTAAATACCAATGCGTTGTACATGCATAAATAAACTTCCTCTCTATATATGAAATTTTCTTTTTTAACTATTTTCAAAGCTACAAATCATTCACCATGTTTTAATAAAAAGCGTATTTTTAGAAGTTCAGATGAATTACTTTGTATATGTATTCACACTGAATGATGATACGACGCGAAGTCCATAAAGAGCAAGTTTACGGATTGACAAGGAGGGGAATTTATTATGCTGTACACTGGCATGTCTATTTTAACTAATGGTAAATCAGTATCATTATTTAGAACTAAACAACTTTTTCATAATCTATACATAAGAAGATTCAATCCCGTAAAATATTGCACTTGATCACCAGTACACAAACTAATATATAATAACTGAATGGGCGGTGTCCAAAAGGATATCTCCTCTAGGATGTAGTGCCCTACCACTTTCATACAACGCTCCACATATTTCGCACCGCGTCAGTAATATTACGCGGCCGGAGTTCATGGCTGGTTTCCGCACCGGTCGCCTGCTTGGACGGCCCTCTTGCCGGTTTTTGGTCTTCACGTCGCTAATACATCTAAGTGGATCAACTTACTTTCTATTCTATTTGCAAATTTAATACATTATTATCCTCAATGTAATATTATTATTAAATTATGATATAGCACATAAAAAAAAATAAAGACACTTTTAAAACCCTATGTTAAAAAAACTTTCCTAATTAACATGAGGGCCTCTTAAAATCGAGTTTGGTCATAAAATATTAAGAACCTGCTCCAACACCTACAAGCTTTAAAGAACAAAGTTAAATTTTCAGCTCAACTCACAGGATAGGCTCAGCGATATGAAACAAAACATGTTTTTAGCATACCACTAAAACCAAAAAGACGATCAAAATAATTCTGCGACCAATCACGATACGAGTCATTATAAGCATAAGGATTACTCCGTCCCCAATGCACACGTCAAGGAAAAGCATTTCCTCTCTGACGCTTAAAGATCTTACGTCCGCGTTTCAGTTTTGAACATATATTTATTAAAAAAAACCAATAACACGACTCTGTCTAACTATTAATCCTTTTCGCCTGGTATCGGCTGTAAATCAGCCCTTGGATACCAAAGGTTATCCTAAATTTAGGCCTCCTAAATTTAGGCCTAACCTAGTCTAGTGCACAATTTTATCCCAGAAAAGGTCACCCAGTTCATTCGCGTGTGCGTGTCTGACTCGTGTACTATTCATCGATCTCTCCTGATCCGTGGCCCCTGTCCATTCGTTCTGTCTACTCACTCACACCACTTGCAGATTAGTGCCTATGGTCTCCTCTCTAACAGAGTGTCTACTCTCATTTCTCTCCATGGCCTCACCCGATCGCACATCGCTCATTCTCGACTCAGCTTCGTGGTAAGGAGTCGCGGGTTGTTGTGTTTCCTCGTGATGGATTGTCAGTGTGCACTCTTCTCATTACAAATAATAATATATAATAAGAAAATCCGAATCTTATACTTTCACAGAATCTCTCATAAATACTTTGAAATAGTTTTAGTTAACCATCGACGCGAATACTACAATAGAGTGCAATAATGTCTATTTTTAAATAAAACCTAGAATGATTTTAATCAAAATTCCATGTTATGTTAACAGAGAAGAACTTTATTACCATCGCTACAAATGATGTAAAGCCCCAGTATCCCCAAGTAGAACCACCAAAACCGTGCTGCTTGGTGTAGGAGTTTACTAGGGGCCTTACGGATTTTTACCTGCTTTATTGTTACAGGTATGTACGAATTATGTTCTATTAAATAAAATTCATAAAGTTTTAGTAAGAATTATTTTAACCTTGAGTAGTATAAAAATTTATAAACAAAGTATTAACAGTTAATAATAAAATTCTTTGTGCCATCAGAATTAATGTTGATTTTTATAGACGTTTTTAGAACCCTTGAAAAATTTGAGTTATCATTTGAATGATAATAATAGAATGTACCGCTATTTAATAAACACATAAAATTGTTTTAATAACATTATACGTTGTGTCTCCTAATCCTCTACTACGGATCCACCCATGTGTGACCTACAGCTATAGTCGCGACCGAGGTGGGTGCTCGCATCCAACGCGCGCTCAAGTGTGTCGTCAATCGCGTCATACTGATCATCACGGTCTTTCAGCCAAACGACGCTCCTGCATGTGTACTGTGATCTATAATTTAGCTGCAATCCATTTATGTCGCTAGACGTCACGCATCGCATCGCTCCCTCGTCCTCATATGCACCACTCCTCGTTAACACACGTCTACATCGTGTGCCGCGCTGGCTTTCGCCAGTCCTGCGAATACCCCTACCTACAGTCTTCTCAGTGATGTGTTGTGTGTGTGATTATGTGTGGTGTGTGTGTGTGGGTGTGTGTGGTGCTGGTGTGTGTGGTGTGTGCTGCGTGTGTGTGGCTCTGTGTCTCGGTGCATTTTAAATGACTTAATAACCACATCAGGCATGAATTAAAATCTACATACATATAAGGAATAGAATAACTATAGAGTTCTGTTATAAAAATATAAAGAATAATAAAAATAAATAAAAGGTATTAAAACCCCAAAATAAAATTATTAAAAGAAAAATGAAATGTTAGGAGGTGGCATTGAATATGCGAGTTAAAACATATGAGTTAAAGGCGTAGCTTAAAACCCAGTAAAATATATGAGTTAAAGCCCCCCCAGGAACAACATATTGAGTTAAGGGCAGTAACAGCCCCCAGTAAAACCATATGAGTTAAAAGCCCCAGTTAACAGCCCCAGTTTTAAAAACCAAAGCCCATACTAAGTCGCCCTTGGTGGCTATGTGACCAGCCCTCCATCTGATTTACGCCTGATCTAAAGCATTCTAAGGGTATGCTATGTTAATAAGTATACCGAGTTACGAACCCCAGAAAAACATATGAGCTTAAAGCACAAGATAAAAGAGTAAAACCAAAGCATAATACAATCACACTTGTGATATGTAACCACCTATATTGATTTACTGATTTACCTGCCACTTTAAGGTATGGATAATGGTAATAAGTATATAGTTAATAAGACAGTTAAAATAATGAGAAAATAAAGCAAGTAAAATCAGTAAAACATATGAGTTAAGCAGTAAAGCATAAAAAAAAAGCATAATAAAATATTTGTTGCTATGTAGACAAACCTAATTGATTTATGATTTACCTGAGCCATCGTAAGTGCTAAAGTATATGTTTTTAATAAGAAATGTTTAATCGTGATTGCTAAAATAAAATCTGATTATAATACACACCAGACCTTTACCTTTTCATCTCGAAAAAATACACAATTTTTAAAATTTATAACATTTATATATGTAGTATTTAAATATAAAGATATAAATGTGTAAATATAAAGTTTAAAAAGTAATTAAGTTAATCTCCGTGAGCGGCATATATTGCGACTTGTGGGAGACCAAAGAGACGGAGGGTAAGAGGGAAATATAGTGAAACCATGGTAAGGGAGACAGGAGGAGGGGACACGAAGGGAAAATCGGTGCCACGGTCACCCGTAAGACCTTACCAAGAGGAGGATCCAATGCCGAGTCGCTGGTGTTCACAGCTTATGATATAAATGGTAGATAAAAAGATGTCATCACAATGCTGAGCAATCACACCAAGTTGAGGCCCATACCCAAAGTTAGAGGAATCCCAAAGTGACGGCAATAACAAATTGAGCAATCACAAAGTTGAGCCCATAAAGTATGAGGCACCACAAAGTTTGCAGCAATCCAAACAATAGTTGCTGTGGCTGTCCTGTGTTGCTGGTGGGTGTGTGTGAGTGAGTTATATGGCTAGTGTAAGTGTCCCTATGGATGTGTAGGTGATTGTTATAATGTATAGGTGTATGTATGTAAGGTGAAAGTGTCCCGATATGGTGAGTGTAAGTGTTATGATGGGAGTGATACAGTGTCTATGGGGGAGTGTTAGTGTGTATAAGTGTCCTATTGTATGTGTGTTAATATGCTGGGCAAGAAGTGACAGTGTATCTCTGGCTCTAAGATCTGATAGTGATGTGTTGATAGACGGACAACATACTGTATGTAATTTTATAGTTCATAGCTGTATGTGTGATATAATGAATAGTGGTAATAAGTGGAAATAGTGTGTATAGGAGTGTATAAAACAGACTAGACTGAATATGTAGGGAAGTACTAGAAGCTATGTGTCTGTGTGTTGGAGCACGGCCTCCGAATGTAACACAAGTACTCATATTTATAACTAGGGGTAGAAACACAATAATTAGGACCTGATTTGTGCAAGGGGCAGGCTAGAAAAGGCCTTGAAAAGTTGAGACCTAATTGGCGACATATGTGGTCATAACTTGGATCACTGGGAACTAATTGGCAATCATTAGGCAAATATCACAATTGGACATCATGTGTAGTCTGAACTAATCCATACTCAACTAGAACCACATAATAGAAAAACTACTAAAACAACCTAACCTGGTGATTGGGAAAAATCCAAAAGATATGAATCCAATCCCAAATGTACTGAAACTTCCAACACGCAAATATATGAGTCACATAACGATGAAACGACAGTGACCGTCCCGTAAAGCATGAATCCCATCACAAAAAATGCCCTGAATACCTCTACCACAAGATGGATAATACAGCTGGCTAAAAGCAGGAACGATAAAATAGGTGTCACTACAAAGATGTTTAAATGAGTAAAGACAGTTAAATCAAGTGTGGATAAGTAATGTGAGTGTGATGTTGTTGCTGTGTTGTGCCTGTGTAAGTAACTATAGCTGTACTATGTGAGCGTAAGGTATGCATGGGAAATGTAGGTATCAATGGAGATGAGTGCATACATGTGATAATAGTGTTCCCATAGTGTATGATGTGCTATAGTGTCCTTAAGTGTATGTGTTGTTATAGTGACAGGTGTATAAGTGTACATGTCATGTTAAGGGTCCCTATGGGTAAATCAGTGTACTATGGGTAAATGTACGCTGTATATGTTGCAGGTGCACCAAAGCTGTGTGCTATAGATTCAGTGCGAGGTGGGTATAAGTGACAATAGTGGTATAAGTGTCATTAGTTAAGTGGCTGGATGTGTCTGTGATGCTGTGTTTGTAGGTGTGTTGTTGTGTGTAGAATAATGTGATGTGTAAGTAAGCATCCTGGGTGGGTGTGATAAGATAATCGGTGGTGTGGGTGAAAGTTAACAATCATGTGTTGGTTGTAGTGGTAATGGTAAAGCTTGTGTGTGTACAGGTTAAATGGTGTAAGGAAAGATGTGTGGTGGAAAGGTTTAATTATGGGTGGGGTGTGTGTGTGGTGGTGGATGGGAGTGTAAATATGGGGTTAGAAAAAATGGGGTGCACCCAAAAAAAGTAGCGGGGTAGAAAAACATAGGGCCGTCCAAAAAAGAGGGTGAAGCAAAAAGCGGGCCATACAACAAGCGAGGATGGAGACCCAAAAAAGGCGCCAGGGGAGGACAAAGATGGAGATGGGGAAGAAAAAGGGTCATGGCGGTGACGACCCAACAACGAAAGGGGGATTGCAAAAAAGGAGGTATCAAAAAAAACAGCGGGAGCAAAAAGTGAGGGGTGGTGAAAAAAGTAGGGTGCAAATGGACTTGTAGTGAAAAAGTGTAGGCAGACACAAAAGGGACAGGGTGAAAGATAAATAAATCGATGGGACACTACGGGTATAAAAAACTAGCTGTAAAGAAAGACAAAATATCAAAAAATAGGGGAAAAAAAAAGGACATACAAAGGGCAGTAACAAAAGGGACAGAGGCGAAAGCGTGAATGGAACAAAGGGTGCGCAAAAAAGTTCCAGCGAAATCGCCAAAATGCTAACAATCGCGTGGTGTCCAGGGGGCGAAGAGTTTGCTGCGTAACTTAATGGACATAATAAAATAGAGACAAATTGTGAACAAAAGAAAAGTACACAAAAAATATAGAGCCAGTTAAAGTAGGGGGGGGGTAGAGCGCTATGGTTTTACTGCTTATACTTCGTCTTTACTGCCTTTAACATTTCTGGACATCTTTATAGACATGCTGTTTAACTTTCTGCTTTACTCTTTAACTCAATAATATTTTATATAACAATTATATTTTCTAATTAGTGTATTTTTGTATTATAAATACATTTTTTATATTTTTTCATTATTATTTATTATTTTGATTATTATTTTTATAGTTAAATTTTAGTAGTTTTATTTTTAAATTCATTGATTTATGTATAGTATTCTTAGTTGTGTATTTACATTACGAGTATGACCTAATTGAATTATAAGAATTTAACATTTATTTTAGAACACACTAAGTATACATATGACACAGGACACACATCAACACGAACAACACATAACACACACATCACAATCACACACACCACGTTACACTTAGTACAGACAGCATTTACTTAATGACACTTATACACACAATTCGATATCACCGTTATGACTACTTAATTACAATTTACCCATTAGGCACACTATGACTATTCTACTAACTTATACAACATGGCGGTAGTCACACAACGAACACCTGTAGCCTGATACCACACATTGCGACTAATGATACTATATAACACACATTATCATACCATATCGACAGCTTACTAATTTATCGTCAATATGGACACTTCGTTAATTCCTTACACGATTATCCTACTTTCAACACACAGAGTTTCACTTATACACTCACACAGAATTTACCTACACTCACACACAGACTGTTGACTTACCACCACACACCACTGAGATTGTTAACAATTTAAACTGTACTCAAATCACACAGGCATTATATAAACAGCACTATACAAGACACACACCATAGTACATACACACACGAGTATCACCACTGTAACTGAAACACACACCCACCGAGAACTAAACGGCAAAAACCACTGGCGACTAATGAGAAACAATGTATTAAGGACAGAAGATCATGAAATTTAGTTTATACAACATTTTATGTTTACTAATCTAAACCACCGTGACATCTATATATTACCTCATTGCAGGGTAGAGTGAGTAACTAAAAATTATTTCAAGAGTTACTCTGTGTGAGAGTAGGACTTCGTGATAATCACATGCAAGTCATTTATGCTTTAAACCAGTGAGACAGAGCAGTAAGATCTGATTAGACTGGTTAAGTTCCTTTTTCAGTTTTATAAATCTTTTTACATAGATAATCAAGTTTTAAAAAAATATCTAATAGAATATTATTTATTTAATCCACATAAAATGAAATTTTGTTATTAAAAACATCTAATTTTACGTCACACACTTTATTGAATAAGCAAAATATAATCTCAGTAAAATCTAGTAAGCGCCAAGTACCCCTTAGCAGCGACCTGTCTACTTAATTCAACGATGGCCAATCGTAGTTTGGTGTATCTTTTGAACATTACTTCACTCTATCAAATCGAATCTTGTAGGAACATGTTAATAATAGTTAAACAAGACGTCAAAGGTAGACAAAATAACCTTCTTCTCTGCTAAACTATAACACTGGAAATCTTATTGTTAATAAAAATGCATCTAAAGCGAATTGTTATATGGGTAAGACAATAGAACGGTTAGGGACATCTTAGGGGGCAGGGAGGAAATATATGGTTAAGTGCATCGTCGATGGGGTAAACATAAAAAAGTAATTCTCAGACTAAGTAGGTTTTATAAAAATTAGATTACGAGAGAGTCTTTCTTGTAGCAACTGTGGATATGTTATTATTATTAATTACGTTTAGGTTGGTACGTCGGTTTGATCGATCATGTCACAAGAGGCAGTAAAGGGAGCACAACAGACCCGCTGCTAGTCTGATTGGACAGGGCCGTGATCTGACCGAGAACTGAAGCCTTCTCTCGTGGCGACTATAAGGATGGTGCTCTTGATGAATAAATATAACTGATTGTACTTACATTAGTCTATAATATTTAGAGAATAATCCTTTATTCGTAACCTCGCGGATCAGCGAATTTAAAGCCTAAATCATCGCAGGGTCGAAAGAGTATATTTTCAAACTGACTACCTATCTTTTCTCGTAGAAGTAATGATGGCTTCTGCAATGATAGAATCTGAACCGTTAGGATATGTATTATATGCTCTAATATATGTTAAGGACCATAGAAAGAAATTTCAGAGAAAGTCCTTTTGGTAAGATACGCCGGGACTAGACTGGTCCTAAGTTTAAACACCTTGAATTCGAGTTGGAAGAGATGGAAAAATCTTACGTATAGGAAACCAAGAAATTCTGAAAAGGTTCACTGTAACTATAAAGAAACAATAACGAAGCAGATATTGATGGTTTTTAATTCAATTTGCACTCTATTTAAGATTGAAAGAGTAAACGGTTATTTAACTACAAATGTAGCAAGGGTGGAACCCGATTTTTTTTGTATACTTGCTAGTGTTGTACATTTAAGAAATATGTTTAACTATCGCATTTTTCGCATTGTTTTTCGTTTATTTCGTAAAAGTCAAAATGGAGTTTGTAAATTGGATTAATTTTGTTATACTTTAATTATTGTCTTTATGACTTTGTATACTGTATGCCATAGTCTTTGTAAATTATTATTATTATTATTATTATTATTATTATTATTATTATTATTATTATTATTATTATTATTATTATTATTATTATTATTATTATTATTATTATTAATTATTCATTAATCAGTATTGACCTTGTATTTATTCGTTAGTTTTTTTTCAGAAATTCTATTGTCTATTATTATTATTATTATTATTATTATTATTATTATTATTATTATTATTATTATTATTATTATTATTATATTTTTCATTGCCCTTGGGTTGGTGATATTCACATTGCGATATCGTCGGTAGAATTTTTCCCAGTTAACATGTCTTTGTAATTTGTCTTAGTTTTTTGTATTTTAACTTTTATTTTTGTTTTTGTATACTTATTTTCGATCTATTTTCTGACGTTTGAAGGTGTGCTGATTTGTCGCTGATTTGAGATGATTTTGCTTGATTTATTTGATGATGCCTCGAAGTGTATTTTTGAAGATGTAATCGCTACAAAGGATAACTTGAAATCTTATGATAGGGATAATATATTTAGTGTGCTAATTTTTAATATTAGAAATATTGACAAAAACGTTCGTGAACTTTTGGTGCTGTTGGAGGATCTAAGTTCCAAGTTAAGTTCTATGTGATAGCTTTTACAGAAATTTGGCTTCTCCCAGGAGCTAAATGTACATATAAATTCTTGAACATAGATAATTTGGAGTCTGCAGAGATCAATATGGTGGAGGTGTTTTGTTGTGCTTTTAGAATTTGAACGTTGACGTTTTGAAGGATTTATCCTTGATGCATAATACATTTGAATATTTATTTGCGTTAAGTTCCATGGTAACATTAGTATTATTGTCGGGAGTCATTATATATTTGGAATATATTTGGAAAAATTAATTGCCAAAATTTAATACATATTTGGAAAAATTAATTCCCAAAATTTAATACTATGTAGAGACTTTAATATTGATTTTACTGAAGGATTTAGAAACTCTTACTAATGAGACGTACAATTTAAGTACCTTCTAAATTCTTCAGTAAAATCAATATTAAAGTCTCCACATAGTATTAAAGTTTGGCAATTAATTTTTCCAAATATGTATTAAATTTTGGCAATTAATTTTTCCCAATATATTCTCACTAGCGAAAATCAGAGTTTTATACAATGATAGCCTATAATGACTCCCGACAATAGTACTAATGTTACCATGGAACTTAACGCTAATAAATATTCAAATGTATAATGTATCAAGGATAAATCCTTCAAAACGTCAACGTTCAAATTCTATAAGCACAACAAAACACCTCCACCATATTGATCTCTGCAGACTCCAAATTATCTATGTTCAAGAATTTATATGTACATACATTTAGCTCCTGGGAGAAGCCAAATTTCTGTAAAAGCTATCACATAGAACTTAACTTGGAACTTAGATCCTCCAACAGCACCAAAAGTTCATGAAAGTTTTTGTCAATTTCTAATATTAAAAATTATCACACTAATATATTTAACCCAATCATAAGATTTAAGTTATCCTTTGTAGCGGATTACATCTTCAAAATACACTTCCGGCGGCTTCATCAACTAAATCAAGCAAAATATTCAAATAGCACCCTTTTAAAACGTCAGTCAAATTGATCGACATAGGATAAAAAACAAAAATGAAATTAAGATACAAAAACTAAGACAAATTACATAGACATGTTAACTGGGAAAAATTACACCGACGAATATCGCAATCTGAATATCAACAACAAAAGTATGAAAAATATAATATATATAATATAATAATAAATAATAATAAAAAAAATAATAATAATAATAATAATAATAGCGACAATAGAATTTCTGAAAAAAAACTAATAACGAAATAAAAACAAGGGTCAATACTGATTAATAATAATAATAATAATATAATAATAATAATAAATAATATATAATAATAATAATAATAATAATAATTTACAATGACTGTGGCATACAGTATACTAAAGATATAAATTAAAGATCAATCAGCAAAATTACAGCTTAAATAGGCAATATTAATCATAAATACAATAATTAAAGTATAACAAAATTAATCCAATTTACAAACTCCATTTTAACTTTTACGAAATAAACGTAAAACAATGCGAAAAATGCGATAGTTAAACATATTTCTTAAATGTACAACACTAGCAAGTACACAAAAAAATCGGGTTCCACCCTTGCTACATTTGTAGTTAAATAACCTTGTTTACTCTTTCAATCTTAAATAGAGTGCAAATTTAATTAAAAACCATCAATATCTGCTTCGTTATTGTTTCTTTATCGTTACAATGAACCTTTTCAGACTTTCTTGGTTTTCTATACGTAAGATTTTTCAATCTCTTCCAACTCGAATTCAGGGTGTTCCATTCTTATTGAAGACAGAAGTTTCAATTTGAGAATTTAACCTCTTGTATTGTCTGAGTTCGAAGATAATCATAAAAATACATGTGATTTCTTCCAATTTTCTTATGTGTATATAGTTTATGTTTGGTAGACAAGTTTCTCACATTCAGTAACATCTTATTGTTGTTTCTATTAAGTTTAGGCATATGAGTAACCTCCTTAACATTTAAATTAGCTTCAGAGATTTTATTAATACTTATAGCATTTCCATTACCTTTGTCAGTTTTTAACTGCGAGATGTAGAGTCATTGCTTCAAGTAAATTGTAATTTTATACTTTGGATGGTAAATTTTTCATTATTCATAATTACTACTTAGGTTATTTTAACATAGGGGTATAAATTTATTCTAGTTTTTTCATAATAAATGGTTATCTGTTTATAAATAATTAAAGGGTAAAATTAAATATTAAAGAAAAACAACCTGAGATGAGGTTATCATCGATGAGAATGATAGAACCAGATTTTAGCGTCATAGGAAGTTAGCGAACGGTCCAATAAAAACGATCTCGTCCAATAATAATAATAATATAATAATAATTATTAATAATAATATATAATATAATTATAATATAATATATAATAATTATTAAAATATAATTCTTTTGATTTTTTTATGTGAATGAATTTTAAAGAATCTTTCATTTTATATTTTTTGTGGCGGTGCCGTAAAAGGTTTCGAATTTATAAATCACATCTACTGATTTATCAAACGATAGAATGGGAATTGATATGAGAGTTGTTTGCATATTTCCCTTCCTTGGTGTGATTGTTATGAAAATCTAGTATTAGAAATTGTATGATTAGGTATGATTTTAGGTTCTTAAAAGCGATAAGATAAAGTCAATGAAACTGAAGATAATTAAGTTTTTTTAAATAGGGTTTGGTATATGGTCATAAAAGTATCAAGTTTTTTAATATGGATTGTGTATGGTTATATTGTAGTGTAGTATTAGGAGAAGAATGACTTTTGCAT
>JABUQX010121543.1:0-10000 GCA_015478945.1 Trachelipus rathkii | reverse complement strand
GTAGAGAATAGGTAAGTTTCCAAATGATACTAGGGCGAGTAGCTAACGTTATTAGAATTAGAACATTAGAAATATAGAGACAGTAAGAAGCCACATGGGCCTATCAAGACTGTCCCAGTCAACTAAATAGAACCAATCACCAAACATGCTCATGCAAATCCACAAAACACCCTAGGGCTTGTCAATAACTTACATAGTATATACAAAGTCTACCACTAAAATAAAAAAAAAACTAACTAAAGTACAAGCTAACCACACTCCAAGCTTTAATAAGTGTCACAGTCTTAACAGTGTCACTAAAAACCGGCCAATTTGGCTTAGTTAAAATATATGATACCCAAATTATCCATATATCTATCCAATCCTTTCTTAAATGTTGCAAGCGAGTCGCACTCAACAATCTCCTGCGGCAAACCATTCAAAAAATAAGCTATCCTATTACTGAATGAATGTTTTCTTATATCAAGATGACATGCCTTCTTAATTTTCTTACTGTGCCCCCTGGTCTCCCGTCCGTGGTCTATTAAGAATTTATCGGTTATTGGTCTCCGTATTACCAATTGATGTAAATATTTTGTTTACTTGCATTATGTCCCCTCTGAGAAATCGCCTTTTTACAATAAACATTCCTAACTCCTTCAGCTTCTCCTCATGGCTTTTACCCTTAAACCCAGAAATCATCCAAGTTGCTCTACGTTACACTCTCTCTAGCATATCCAAGTCTTTCCTTAAATAGGGGGCCCAAAAGATATTCTAATACTATAGCTATTACAAGTTTACTGATAACTTTCTTGCTCTTGTAAACGACATTGTGATTTATTATACCTACATCTTATTAGCTTCATTCCTTGCTTTCAACCACTGATTAAATACTTTCAAATTACTGCTTATAATCACACCTAAATCTTTTTTCTTGGCCGCAGACTCAGTAAATTTATTTCATATCGTAGTTAAACTTTTATTTGAGTAACAATTGTGAGTGAGGTTGTGTTAATTTTTTAAAATTAAAACTCATTTGCACTAATCTGCACAAGAAGTTTATCAAGATAATTTTTCAATCTTCATTCATCCATCACTGTTAATTACTGAGGTAGCCACTTTGGTATCATCTACAAACTTAGGAAACTTATACCCTGGTCTAAATCATTATATATATATATATATATATATTATTATATATATATATATATATATATATTATATATATATATATTTATTTTATTATATTTATATTTATATATATATGCAGGAAAATAGTGGCCCCAACATGAACCTTATAAAGATTATGTATATTCCATAATGAATATTTTATTTTAGTTGTATACTGTTTTCTATATTCCACAAACCACTCTTTAATCACCGCATGTACATCCATATACACATTGCAATAACCTTTCCGTCAGTCTTATGTGGGGAACCTTATCAAAAGATTTGCCAAAGTCTAAATAAATAATATCAATTGGATCTCCTCGGTCAATGCAGTCAATAATGTATTACATAAATTTTAAAAGGTTTGTCTGACATCACCTACCCTTTCTAAAACCATGCTGGGGAGTCATACAATATCTTGTTACCTTCCAATTATTTCTCTATACGACCTTTCTATACTTTACTTAAAGTTCAAAACCAGTGCCCTTGTAATGCTGCTACTACCCTCCCTCATAATTTAAATTCTACCTTATATACCATCAGGACTTGTAGTTTTACTTGTGTCAATATGGTTCAGTAAAGATTTAATTTCTTTTATCAAATTCTCTAAGTCTATTTATTACATACATACCAGAACCATTAGTCTCTAAACTATTATCCACCAAGTATTTCCTCCGTAACATTGGAAGCAAAATAATTGACAATGTTGGACCGCTCTTAGCTTGAACTCGCTAAAATTTCCAATCTTTTAATTGGACCAATATGTCCCTATTTTAATTTTAATTTATACAAAGCTAAAATATTCTTCGGGTCCCTTATTACTATTCTTGCTAAATTAATTTCCTGCTCTCTTTGCTTTCGTTTATTGACAGGTTTTCATTTCTATAGTCCTATACTTCCCTAACATCTTTCCTCCTATTACTACCATTATCTTACCTTAAACAATGTTTTTCATCGATTTTCTTTTATCTCCATTCCACCAAATAGGGGTTCTCTTCGTCATCCTAATGGGTCTATCTTTAAAACATATCGACTGAATATTCCTTAAAATTTACTTAAATTGTTCCAACACGATAAAACAATTTTGGTCTTTAAACTCTTTATCCCAGTCAATTATATGAAACATCTCGAAATTTGGTAAAATAGCCATTTCGGAAATCTGAAGTCTTTTCCTTATTAACTTACAATTTGGGCCCATATATCACATTCATGTTAAATGTAATTGTATTATGGTCCCTAATTCCTAAATTCTCAACTCGACTCTAACCTCATCCACCATACTTTCATCGTTAGTTAAACCCTTTCATTCCTAAATTAAGTTTAAATTGAAATTGCTATTTAATTTCTTGCAAACATTTTTATTTATGAGATATGAAGTTCAAATATATGCTTTTTGAAAGAAAAATTTACTTAGAATAGAAAATAATTAATAGTTAAAATTAAATAAAACCTATGAGAAAAAATAGCTAAAATTGCTCATCAGACGATAGAAAGAAACTGAGGGCTTTTTTTGCGTTTAAAAGTATATTCAGCTTTGTCTGCTCTTTTTCTTGAGTCATTTGATGCAAAAATAGTCCTTATGCTAATAGGTAATAAGGTCGAAAATTCTAAATCAGGTAATGTATGATAAAATAAACATTGGGAAAGAAGGGTTAATATTATGTCGAATAGTGCTATATGTCTTGTAGGTTCACGGACCACCTGGCTCATAAAATTCAGTATACAATTTATAAATACAGAACTTCTATAATTCTCATTAGACACATAATCCCACTGAATACCAGGAAAATTAAAATCCTCCATTATGAATACACGTTTTTCTTTGTTGTGGCATGCTGTCTAGATTTCTTTCAACCTTTCCACATCTAATTCTTGATTCTGGTTAGGAGGTCTATAAATGCCATTCTGTACGGTTTATTATGAATAAGGATATCTACCAATACAGAATCAACATCATGATTAGCTTTAATTTCAGTCATTAACAGATTGAATATTGCTTTTAATATAAAGTACCATACCACCGCCCTGCTTTACTTTATGCTGGTATAAATAAATGAATATGTAGATGTCTATTTCTTATTCCTGAAAGGAGTTTCCATAAAATGCTTCATTAACCAATGATTCAGTAATGCAAATTATGTCTAGATTCTCCTTTATGGCATAACTAATCAGTTCATTTTTTTATTTCTGAGGCTACGAGCATTTGTATATAAGCTTTGATATTCGAAATGCTATTGCTTGTATTGCTCTCATCTTTATTTAAGCCTATAACATTAGTTTTATTTATCCCACCACCATTACTGCTACCAAATCCATAATTATCCATATCAAGATTTAGCCCACTACCCCTAACCTTACCTGTTTTTTTGATGGAAAAATCACCAAACTGGCACCAAAAAGCTCCAACACCTTTGCGACTAGTGACCTCCTTCTTATATAAAAAGATCTTTGTCCAGAAATTCTCTCCACAAATCCAAAAATCTAATACTTTCCTGAAAATCATAAATTTCCTACTCCATTCATTATTTACACCTTAAGGTTTTGTGGAGTAAGTCCCAAACTGGCAACTCGAAATGCCTAAAATACTTTGGCACTCATACGATCTCCATCTTCTACAAAAAGATCTTTGTTCGGAAATTCTCTCCACAAATCCAAAAACCTGACATTTCCTGAAACATAATTTCCTAACCCACTCATTTACACCTAAAGCATCCCTCGTGTCCTCATTTCTGACCTGCACTAACCTAGGCAAAATCCATAAATTATGGCAGTTCTTCTTCCACTAGCTTTCATCTTTTGAATCAACTTCCCATAATATGCCATTAATCTCTTTCTGACTTCTATGTCATATATTTTTAAATCAACATTTCCCATCTAAATTTGAAACTCAATCTCATATCTATCTTATCCACGATATCAACTCCAAACTCTGCGTCCAAATTTTATGAAATTTTACAAATTTTAGTTTTTCCCCCCTTTTTTAAAAAAAAAAATCCCCTATTTTGAATAATTTCTCTTTAATTTGTTTTGTAGTCTCCAATTAGCAATGCCTCAGCCTTTCCTTTAGCAAACTCTACATCATTGGCCCTCCCTGATCACTCCCGCCTCTGGATAACTGTCAAAATACTGTTACTGCAGGTCACAGGCTGACTGAATCTTTCTAGATCCTAATCTTGTTATTTTCGTTTTTATACGTCCTTATCTGCAGCCCCTATTAACAAAATACTCTTATCCTTTCCCTCTCGATCTTCGTGCTAGGTGAATCACTAAATCTTTCTATCCAGTAGCCTTCACTCACATCCTTGCTCGACATCCCTATAACTTTTTTCTAATTACATTACTTTTAAAAGTCCTCCTTTCTCAATTCAAATACTAATTCATTCATGTTTTCACTCATCCTTGCAATCTCCTTCCTTATCAACAAATTCTCTGCATCAAATACAAACAGGACAGCTATTCCATTTTCCCTCTCACAGTCCATAGGCTGTGTCACAACATAGCATGAAATACATTTAAATCATTATTAACTTTATAAACTTGCACTAAAACCATACTATTATTTTAACCACCTAGTTCAATAACTATTACTAAAGACTAAAATGAAAAGAAATCTAAATATACTTAAAACAAGTTAAAAAAATTGAGAGCGAGGCTTCGACCGTCCAAATTATAAGTATGCTAATTTGACTTCAATCTTTATTAAACTATTTAAAATTAATCAACAAAATTAATACAACAATTGTTTAAAGACTTGTAGTTTAAATACAAAAAGCATTCTATTTAACATCAATTAAACACCTGTCAACCCATAGCATAAGTAAATTTTTTAAACTAGAGCTAGGGTAGGTCTATCCAACAGTGACCCCTAGTCTAATATTAAACTAAAATAATTATACAGAATAATCCAAAGTAAGTATAAATTTTCCTAAAAACTAAGTTTGATACACAACGTAATTTCTTAACTAAATTCTTGGCAAACATACGAATTATACGTAGTAATGGAAAGAGCAAAAGGTAACACAACTCAATCTATGGTCATACGAACAACCAAGAACGTGATCCTAAACCTGAACGTTCAGCAAGGCAAAAATAGAGATTTCTTAGGCTTGGCGCAACACTGGCTGACAACAAAACATATTTCGACAACAGGATGAACGCAATATCTTGGAAACATTAACAAAACAAAGTATTTTTTCTAACCTTTTTAAAGTGCAACACCAATGAAAGCACACATAACGAAACGAAACAAAATTTTCCCAGTCGGTTAACTGATGGTGGAAACGTAAAAATAATACAGATATAATAATACTGTTAATAGATCACACTATAGCTTCAACATAGCATAAGCCTAGGGGTAACATATCAGAATTCGAATAATTTGAAATACATAGTTAAAACACTTCAACCTACCTCGTACACCGTTTGCAAATTATAATATACTATCTAATATATATATATATATATATATATATTATATTATATAATATATATATATATATTATATTTTATATAATATATATATTATTATATTATAAGGGCCTATATATAATATATCTATATAAATTATATATATATTTATATATATATATATATATAGAACATATTTTTCTTATCTTAAATATATAGGTTATAGTGGTCCTGTTATTGTTTTACGACTCATCAGTTTTGATTTTTTGTTTTATTATTGCTAGTATATGATACTAACAATAAATTTAAGTGGTAACGGACAATGATTCAAAAGTTCGAAATATTTCGGATAATTAGTATAAATATTACCTACATGTTTTATGTACACTTTTTTTTAATTACGAATACCATAGGGTGGTATACATGATGCCGTGAATGCATTGCAGAGCGCTTGTTCTAAGAACGAACTGGTTCATAAAATAATATTCAAATTATTCTTTTTGTGTTTTTTTTTTACAAAAAAAAAAAGTAAGAAAAATCTCTTAAAAATTAGTTATTAATTTTACTTTCGTGTGTGACATACGTTCTAGACTTGAAACATATATAATATTTAATATATATATTATATATATATATAATATATAATATATATATATATTATATATATATATATATATATCATATATATCTCTATTATTGATATATATAGGGATAAATATTTCTTATCAAATATATAGTATTTTTATTTCTTGAGATATTTTATCTTTAATATATATATATATAATATATATATATATATATATGGAAGAGAGAGAGAGAGAGAGAGAGAGAGAGAGAGAGAGAGAGAAAAAAAATTTTTTTTTTTTTTTTTTTTTTTTCGGTAAAATAAAACAAAAAAGAATTAATATTAATTTTTGGCACCTGTGTGAAACCATTCAAAATTATAATTTGTTTCACTTTCCATTGTTTCAGAATTTATATAAATAAATGTAAAAAAAAATATGTTGCTAATTAAAAACTTTTCATTCATTAATACTTCAACTTTCGTTGTGTGACATACGTCCTCTAGACTATTTAATATATTATATTATATATATATATAGATAGCAAATGTTTATATATATATTATATATATATATATATATATATATATATATATATATATATTTAAAAAAATTAAATAATATTAAAATATAAAAGAGAAGAAGAGGAAAAAAGAAAAAAAAAGGAGAGAGAAGAGAGAGAGAAAAAAAATTTTACTTTTTTTTTTTTTTTTGGTAAAAAAAAAAAAAAAAAGAATTAATATTAATTTTTTGGCACCTGTGTTGATTCAAAATTATAATTTGTTTCACTTTCCATTGTTTCAGCAATTTATATAAATGTAAAAACAAAAATTTTTGTTGCTAATAAAACTTTTGTAAGGTTTCTAACACCTTTAAAAATATTAAAACAAATCCTAATTATTTTTTAAATATTATTTAAATCTTGCTTAAACAAACTTATATTAGTAATTTAACCTCACTAAACTTATATTATTAATTTATTTCACTTTCCATTTAACTAAACTTATATTAGTAATTTATTTCACTTTGCATTGTTTCAATAACTAATTAACTAATTAGAAAATAAAAGTTAAAACTTTTAACACTATGAGCTTTGTTGTTAATTTTGTTCGATTTTGTAGGTTTTAAAAGAAAAAATGGCTTAAGCTTTTAACTGGAAAGCTGATAATCGACATGAGATAATAATAATAATAGAGGAAAAGATGGGGTGGAGGAAAACCTTCCGCTGGGCAAAACCCTGCGGAAGGAAACCCCCACACGAGTATTGAAGATATGTTGCTTCACATTTATTAGTTCCAGCCATTCTGATCGACATAGTCATAGGCTGAGTGTAGCCTAGCTATAAAATTATTAGATGAATTAAATACCATCTGCTGCCTATGGAAAGTTAGGGCAGTCGCTAGTTGCACGTTGCTTATTTCTCTAGTGTGAGAGCCTATTTAGGTGGTTTCTGGTATTTTCTTACACGAAAGCTACATATTTGGCAAAAATCATTTACATAAGTGCCAACAAGTGAAATAAATAAAAAAAAGAATAGCGACAAATAATTGTATAATAAAAAAACAAGATGGCTGCCGTTCGGAAATTAAAATCTTAACAGATTTCGAGGTTGATTCGCCGCTACCACACAAAATATTCGCTACACGACAGATCCTCCATTACACAACAAGAAAATTTCAAATCCAAAGTTATAATTTAAAAAAATAGAAAATAAAATTTATATATATATATCATATATATATATATATAATATTATATATATAATATGATATATAATATATTATATATAATTATATATAATATTATATATTATATAATTTAATTAAAAATAAATATATAACGATATCCTTTTAAAAAAAATAAAAATATTTTGTATTTTTATATATATATATATATATATATATTATATTATATATATATATATATTATATTATATATTTATATATATTATATATATATATAAATATATAATATATATGTAAACTAATTAAAATACTTAAAAAATTCTTTGTGAAGGAGGATTCCATAAAAATTTAAATTGATAAGATCAGATAAATCAAATTTATGTAAGTAATATTGAACAATATTTATTTTACTGTACAATAAATTAAGTATCTAGGGCATATTGTTGTGTGTGTGTGTGTTGCTAAAAGTTTTTGAATAACTACCAGACGATTAAAATGCTAAATATGAACTTTATTTTAGATTTATTAGTAAGAATTGCTTAAATAATAACACGTAATAAATTGTGGACAGATATATTAATAAACAAGTGTATAAATGGAAGGTTCTGTTAACTTTTTAGTTACTTGATGTTTCTTACATCACGTGACCGTACACTCGATTCAGGGGAGGGAAAATTAAAAACTAAAATTTTAGGATAGCAATATCGCAGAAATAAGCTTAAAAAGATTGATAAATTTGGATTTAAAGATACGAATTAAATAATATAAATTTTTTCGTGTAAAATTGGTTGAAATTTTTTTATTAATTAGAAACTATAACCACGGTAAAATACTACAACCTGGACCCATATGCTGTAACCACTTATTTGTATGCTTTATTACGATTCTGTAGCGATAGCAAATAGCAGTACTGCTTAATTGTTCATTAAAATTTTTTTTTAAGTTAATTTAATTACCGAATAGTGTACAAAACTAACGAAATAATTTTTTTTAATTATATTAATTTTAGGTATTGTGTCTAATTTTTCTCAAAAATTTTTTTTTTTTTTTTTTTTTTTATTAAACTTTTCGTTGGAGTTTTCAACTTTAAGGTTGGCAATCTCTATCAGAGTAATAAGATAAAGAGCCGCCCCCAAAAAGTACGGCAATTTAAATTGTTTCTTATTAAAAGTATTTTTTTTAGAATTTATACCAATCGAAAAATGAATACGAATAATAACTTTTAATTTTATTTTAATTTAGTTTATAGATGTTTTACTTCATATTTCTGTCAAATCTGTTTTTTTTTTTAATTAAACTGTGGTGCTTTCAAACTTTTGAGGGTTAGCATCTTTACAAGAATCTAAAGCCCTGCCCCAAAAGTACTGCAATTTAAATTGTCTTCGTTATTACCTTTTTTTTAAGTTAATGTAATATCAATAACATGCAAGAAACGAGAGCTATAACTTGCCTTTTTATTATAATTTTAAGCATTTTAATTAAAGATCCTATTTTTGTCAAATTGTTTTTTTTTTTTTTAAATTAAAATAATGCTTTTTACTTTAAAGGGTTGCCATCACTGTAACGAGTAAAATAAAACTCCGCCAAAGAAATCACTGTTCAAGGATTTACATAGATCATGATGAATGATTTGAAGCCTCAATATGAATATGGCCTATGAAAAGTTTGTATTTTATTTTTTATTCTGGATTTCCACTTACATTATAGCATCGCGAAGTCCCAACTATGTTTTTAACCCTTATCCTTAAGTCATGTAAATCAATTCCGTCTGGCAGTGTAACCATATTAACTAGTTAGAGCGATTTATCTGTGTTCGCCTTGTAAATGTTGTACAGTTATTAATTATTACTAAATTATCCTTGATATAATTTATGATTATTATTATTTAAATAATTTTTGATATAAGCCGATTGTTTATTAAATTTCGAATATTTATTATTATTATTATTATTTATTTATTATTATTTTATTATTTATTATTATAATTATATATTTATATATAGTATATTATTAATAATAATATTATATAATATATATATTATATATAATATAATTATATATCTATATATATATATATAGATCTATAATGTCTTTCTCAGTTGGTACCAAGAAGGTTGGAGGAGTTTATTTTTTTTTTTAATCATCATCGTCGTCAGTTTGTTCATTTAATTCCTCACCTTTTTTTTTCAAAAATCT
>JABUQX010121542.1:40000-43584 GCA_015478945.1 Trachelipus rathkii | reverse complement strand
CGGTATTGCTTCGTTCAATCGGGATACAGGTGTTTAACCGTTTCGCATTTATCATTGAAACGCTTTCGCTTTTCGTGCGCCAACTTCAATAAAGACGATATTATTGACCATAAGAAAATTATGAAAAATACATACGAAGGTTATCAAAGAGCGTATGTGATAAAACCACGTGTAATGTTGTGGTTCATAAAAATAGAATTATTTTCGTTTCTTAATTAATATAAACGCACCGATCAAAAACCTTCTGAGGCTACGGTTACTGTGGATAAATGCTCGGACCTTTATTCTGACTGATTTTTAGTTCATTTATTTTTGTATTGCTATATTCTGTACAGAAAACTTTAAAAATGTAAAATTTTAGGCAAATATATCGTGTATGAAAACTTTAAAAATGTAAAATTTTGGGCAGATATCCAACGAACTCTTTATTCAAAAAAACAAGCATAGTTTAATTTAGCGAACTTGTAGGATTAAAAATATCCAAAAATGCATTAACTGTAACTGTAGCTTAACATGTATTCCATTAATTATTAAAAACTTTCTCTTCCTTAAAACAGAAACCCAAACTTTAAAATCTATTAAGACATTACACCCTTAAACAAATCCAATGTGCTTTTTTATAATTCAGCTCCAAAAAACAGTGTTTAGTGACTAACCTTTAAAATAAGAGCGTTTCTTCTTACAAAGAGGTATTGCAGATTTTTTGCCGTATATGTTATGAGAAGAATGGTTGCCGTAGATATCTTTTCACGAATCATCTGAGGAAACCAAAATACTTTTAATAGTAGATTTACGCATGGTCAATAATATAGTTAAAAAGGAAAACAACAAAATGGCAATTATTCTATTTATCATCATTTAAGCATCAGAATCCTTAGAAATTTGTCAAATGTTTTTTTTTTTAATTCTGATTTTGACACTACTTTAATTTTTAAAACAACGAAAGAAACTAACAAGCGTATTAATGTACGGACATTGCCTCACAAGTAATAAGAGAGAAGAGTCAACGCGATCATGAAATGACCTTGGCATATAAAATCTTGGAAGTTGTTTATAAGCGAAAATTTCAAGATCACTTTTGTACAAGTCCACAATTTCCATCAATACGGGAGTTGATATCTGTAAGGATAATAAGAAAATCTTTGAATTAATAGGTTTATTAATTATTATATAAAGAAATGAAAAAGACAAATGATTAATATAAAATATTTAAACAAACCCTACATTGATAAATGATTTTAACTCTATTCATAGAATATCAATTAATAAATAATCACTATTAACTTGCCAAGATAATTTCATTGGCACTCAACATAATCTTTAGATTTATATATCCTGGCACTTCATTAAGTTAAACAACATTAAGGATCATTAGAGGCCAATTGGACAATTTTATAAAAATTAATCCATGGCAAAATTTAAAAAGAGCCAAAAAGAAAAATAGAACTTCAAACCTAGAAGAACTTTCTGTCATTAATAAGATTTCAGCTACAAAAAGAAAAAAGAAAAGAAAAAGAGAGAGAGTACGAAGCCACATGGTCTTTATCGAGACTATTTGACCACCACTTCATGTGAGAAAAGAAACCAACTTTTTTAAATAACTATTCCATTAACTTTAATGAAATTTTATTATTGATTGTATTTCATCCACCTATTGAACTATCATTAAAGAAAATAAAAATGGACCCTAAATCAAGAAAACAGAAGCAAAAAGAATCTAAACATCACCAATTCTATCGAAAGGAGGACTAAGAATAAAAACTTAGCTTTTTTTTTTTTTTTTATTAGCTATACAGTAGAGCTATTTAAAGAAAGAAAATATTTTGGTTTTCTGCTAACTATGAATTGTGTTTTAATTGAAGTATAAAATTACGATACAAAAGTTTGCTTAGTAAAAATAATCATTCATTTTTTTAAACTTATGGTTGACTCAAGAGTGAAGAAAAAAAAAGTCAGAGAAAGCCGAAACATTTCCATATTCCATTCGATCCCGCACCCAAATACACTGGAAAGGGAATAGCTAAATAGAAGAACATGACGTACATCGAAAGGAAAGCTCTCCCATACTCTTAAATGCGAGTCCGTCGCATTCAAAAATCCACCCTAGGACTTCACAACACTGCGACAAACTCCAACTGTGGTATATCGTCAATGTTAGGGTTCATTCCTGGGGCAGGCCCACAACCGTGACCCCGTAACAAGATCCTGACATTCACTCCTATTATGCACCTTTCTTCACACCTCTGCTACATACTCACATTCCTTTCCTTCAGATACTTCTTTACTCACTCAATTCACTTTTTCTTAGGTCTCCCAGTCGGTCGATTCCCAACACACTAACCTCTATACATCAGCTTAACCAATCGACTAACATCCATTCTTTCCATATGACCAAACTATCTTAATACACTTTCGTTAACTCCCTCATCCACGCCTTTCTTCACACCACACAACTTCTTAACACGCTCATTCCTCATTTTATCAATTTTTCTCACACCTAACACGACCCAAAGATTCTCCATCTGAACAGAGAGAACCTTAGATCTATACCTCTAATTCCACACCATAGTTTCGCAGCTACACATTAACACCGGTTACAACATACCCTCATGAAGAACCTTAGCGCACTCAAAACTGTCTCTTTGTATCCGCCAAGCATTTAACTGCACCAGTTACCTTCCTACCATTCATAACTTTATTAATACATTCTGCATCATCCGTTCCCTTTACATCCAACATATAGCCTAAATATTTAAACTTAGATACTTATTCCAGTTGCTGACCATCCAATGATCCAATATGATTCACACTGTGGACTCTCTTCACACACCACCATCACCTTACTCTTATCTACATTTATTTTCAAATCCCTTTTAACACACACTGCCAAACACCTCTAGAAATCCTCTCAAACTTTCCTCAGATTCGCCGCACAAAACCAAATCACCGGCGAACAATAAGCAGGCCACTCCTCCATTCTATTTCATTCCCCATCCATATAACAAATTAAAGTCATGGAGACATAACACATCCGTGCCTCGCTCCACTATTAATATTAAACCATTCACTCTCCGTTACACTCCGTTTATTTTTACACAAGCTTCACCATTGACAAATACTTTTGATTTCATTCAGAAGCCTATCATTAACATCTGCCAAAGAACTTCCCTATTAATCCTGTCGTACGTCTGCTGCAAGTCCCAAAACCTAAATACGGTTTGTTCTTCTCCCTCAGTTTCTTACTCATTTGTTTCAATGTAAAAATGTTATCTATAAATCCTCTACCACTTCTAAATCAGCCCCTTAGTCACTAGACGCACTCTTTCAAAAAAAATACCAGCATATATCTTCCCTACACACTCGATAAACTAATTCCCTTACAATTTCTAAAGTTCCATTCATCACCATTACTATCATATAAGAGTACTATAACTACATCCTCCACAAACGTTTTGTTACACAACTTCCACACCCTGTCAATCAGAATTTTGCCTCCATTCTTGATCATTTCACCAGTAATTCCATCTATATCTGCTGATTTACCATTCTTCAACTTTCTCACTCTACCTATTACCTCCTCTCTA